>JAODAL010045107.1:0-32249 GCA_025379985.1 Phyllomedusa bahiana | reverse complement strand
TGCACATTTTGGAGAGTATGCTCCACCACTGTAGCCCTCAAAAAACGACATGACCCACAGATCAATACATTACCCACTTCTTTGTCCATGGATTTTCCCCCATTATCATCTCTTCATTCTCTGAAACAAACCAAGTTCCACCTTTTGGCATTTTTTATTCCCTCCCCTTGCCTATCCTTACCCCTGCTTTCCCTAATCATGTTGCTCAGACAAAAGTACAAGTATAATTTACACCATGGCCATAAAAACTTTCGGTGCCAAATATAGTGTACTGTCACGAGCCCTTCAAAAAAAAAGCTTTTTTTTTTTTTGTTTTTGAAATATTTTTTTTTTTCTTAAAAAAAAACTATAACTAGTGTCCAAAAGACAAAGGTTCTTGTGATTTTTCTTATTTCGTTTTTGCCCCCAACTTTTTTAATGATGTGTTTTTTGTAATGAGGGTTAAAAAATTGCTGGATAATTTTTAGCACTTAACCAAAAATGATCAAGAACCCGGGGCGTAGAAAATTTTAGCCCCCTTCCCAATTACCAATTCATTTTACACTTGGTTTGGTATTAAATAATCTACATTTGGGTTTGGGTTGATAAATGCATTGTATTTTACTTTCCGGGTTTTAAAAGTCTTCCAATGGCCGGGGTGTTGGGGTAATGTTGCAGTGAAAAATTTTTTTAAACCCATCCCTGGACAAATGACATGCTTTCTTAGCAAAAATACTAAAAAAACCCTGACAAGTAATTTATTTTATGTCATCTAAGTTTTTTTTTAAATAACATTTACAAACCAAAAAAACGGAATTTTAAAAAAAGGGAAAAATTTCTGATAAAAGGGGGGGTACTCTAAGGCTTTAACAGAAATTTAACTATCATTACATATCTATTTTTCCCCCCACTATAATTTAAGGTTTTAGGAAAAAAAAAAAAAAGATAAGAAAAACAGCTGTACTTTCTACTGAAAGGGAATGTGTTCTGTTCCTTTAAAGTTTTAAATTATCCTTTTTGTTTGTACATTTACCCGATGAGGGAAAAAATATCCTTTTTTTTAGTTTATTTTAAAAAAGGTTTAAGACAGGGATTAATGGGTAGTCAATTGTTCTTCAAACCCTTTATTTAAAAAAAAACCTGGTCAATAAAGGCAAAAATTTTAAATGTTTAAAAGGGTCAATACCCTTTCCTGAAAAACCCCAAAAAGACAGTTGACCAACGACCCGTATCAAGTTTTTCCCTTTATTACTTGTTTTTATTGTTTATTTTTAAAATTTTTGACATTTTTTCCCCCAAACCCCGTCAACTAGTAGGTTTTTGATTTCTAACTTGGGGTACCCTCCCTAGTCCCGAAAGGCTAAAAAAAAATTGCAAAAACGTTTAACATCTAGATAGTAAGGGAAATGACTCTGTTTCCAGTAAGGAAAAATCCTTCACTTTTTAAAGGGGTGGTGTGATCGCTATTATGTCAATGTTAGGTCAGTTCCACTTCTTTCAAGTTGTCGAAATTTTGTTTTTTTTTTCCCCATATCTCTTTGCAAAGTCTACAAAAAAGGGGCCAACCTTTCCCCCATCAAAAATTTGATGAAACCCATTTTTTTTCCTCTTTCTGTACCAAAAAACTAGAAAGGACAGAGATTTGATAGTTATTAGACAAGTTAAACTAAAAAAACAACCAATATTGTTGGTTTTGAAAAAAATTACTTTTTCCCTTTTTTAAAAAATAGCACCTTCTTTTTTGTTATCTTCATTGGTATTGCAGATCATCACCTTTAAATGTGATAAGTTTGACTGCAAATGAGACAAAGCCCTGTACATGGGTGGGTTTTTCTCAGTTTTTCCCGGGCAAAAAACCCTTCATGATACACCATTTAAAAACCCTGGTTCCTGCTTTTATACTAAAATAAGTTTTTGTCATAAAAAAAACTAATTTATCCCCAAACATGGCGGATTTCCTTAAACCAAACCTTAAAAAAAGACAAACTTGATTCTGGATTACAGAGGGACATGGATTTTGGGATTTACTGTTTTAACGGATTTAGGAAGGAATTTTTTTCCCCTTTATGGGGCGTTTGGCATGAACTCTATGGGTTTTTACCCGCTCTGCTCAAAACCCGGTTTGTATAGGACTGATGGGCCCTTTTCTCCTTTCAATTTCAATTATGAAGTATGTAGAAATGTATACAACCCGATAATTATCCATAAAAAAAACTGCATTGTTTCTTACCTGGTCTTTTTTTAGCGTGATTTGTCCAATTTCTCTATTCCCCACAAAAGATCGTGTTACTTTGTATACTCTCTCACCTGCTCGCACACGAATGATGAAGTTAGCTGGAAAAATACTCCCAAATTTCTCCCCTTTTTTGCCTAGGGGAAGAAAAATTTAAATTCAATTTCTTTTTTTATTTCTTACAAAAAAATGAAAGGGGAACATTTATTATCCCAATTTGTACTAAATTCTGGTGTTTTTGCCCCAAAAATACTGACGTACATTTTTGCCCCCACATTTATTATAAGTTTTAGCCCAGTTTCTAGATGTTCTGTATCTAGTCTGACAAAAGGGGCGTGACCTCAGTAAAGTCTCGGTTTCAGGGAAAAGAGGCATGGCTTCACTGCGATGCCATGTGCCAACATTTTAGTACAGTTAATGGCATAAAGTAAGCCGACAAATAAAAGGTGTAAACTTAAACTAGATAGTCTAAACATACTCCATCACTTTGATATCACCAATTAAAAAACCTCCCGCTTAAGTTTCCCCAGTTTTGTAAATGTGCCCCACTGTCTAGTGTAGAGTCCTTATGGGAAGTATATTCTGAAACCGGCTTTGCATTAGGGACAAAGCAAATAACCTACATGTAATGTCTTTCTCGGGTCATTAATACAAAAGATATTTTATATTTTAAATTTTCAAATAACATCAATTTTCCATGTATAATTTTTGTTGCCAATAGTAAAATATTTTTCCCCCAAAAATTTCTTTTTTTAAACTTTGTGTATCATACAAAATTTAAAACACTTCTCATCTTCTTTAGCATAACAGATTGTAGACAAAAAGCAACATATGCAATAAATAGGTAAAAATACGTTATATACCGCAGTGCTCACATGTTGAGTAGCAAGGAGTAGCCCGGACAACCAGCTGTTACACAAATTTTGTATGATACAAAAAGTTGAAGGGTAAAAAAATTCTGTGGGTAATATGTTCTATTGTTACTAAATTACTACGGGAAATTGATGTTATGTTGCAAACTATCTTAATTGTATTAATGATCTGAGACAGAGTTTCAGTAAAATTTCTTGCTTTTTCTCTAATCAAGGCCGGGTTTTTTAATGTACTTTCCCTAAGGGGTTTTATACTAACGTGGGGCACATTTATTAAAACTGGGTAAACTTTCAATGCGGCAGGTTTATCATTGCGTGATATCAAAGTGATGGACAACCGGCTCTTACACAAATTTTGTATGATACAAAAAGTTGAAGGCATAAAGAAATTCTGTGGAATAATATGTTGCTATTGGTCTACATATAATTACTATATGGACAGTTGTGTTATAAGGACTTCAGAGGAGTCCTGAATTGAATATAGACCTTCTTGCTAATATATGCTAATCGATAACGGACATTACATTTAAAAAGAAACATAACACCAATTGTAATCCGGAACCAGTTTAGTCATCTAGTCTTCTGAAATTAAACCCTAATGTTTCAAACAGTTTATACTGAAGATACAGTATTCTGATATATTAATAATAGATTATGCAACATATTATTTTAAGATAATCTTTCATTCTCCTCTGAAATACAAAAATATAATATGGAGAGAAAATAAATTTAAATCAAAACAATTTTCAAGCCAATAAACACCAATCATGAATGATGGACACTTAGGGTGACATGTATGAACTTTGGCACTGACAGGTCAGTTCTAAATAGCTTTAAGGCAGTGTAGAATGTGCCAGAATGTATGAACCTGTTCATCTACAATTAACACCATCTACAATTCACACATACAGGCGCAGTCTAGTGCCAATACGACAAGTCTGGCTCAGGCAGACCACCTTTACCCTGGTCTACCCGTTCTAACTGTTATGCAACTAGGTTTTGCATCAAACATTCATAAATGTTTTTAATTCTACGAATGTGGAGTGACACACGCCCAGAATGCCATAAATCTTTGCACATTACAAAGTGTCGGGGCCAGCGCTGATTGCTCCAAAGTTTGGTGTGTGACTGTTTATACCTCTATAAAACAGGGCTATGACAGCTTTTTGGCGCAAAGTACGCCAGAAAGCTGGCGCAGCCCCATTCATACATTGCGCCCTTAGAGCTCATGAGTAGAGATGGGCGAATTTCTCATAAATTCGGTTCGGTCACTTCACCGAATTTCTGCGGGACGACTCGCATGCAAAATCAGCGATTTGCAGGCTGCACAGAGCATGCAGGGTGCTGTAGAATGTTGTGCCATCCTTAAATATGCAGAGTGAGCTTGGTTTGGTCTTCATACAATGTTGTGATTTAGTATGACACGCACATGACTGCCGCCGCTCTTAGAATCGCTTCACTATAAAATTCCCTGGGCACTTAAGAGGGAAAAACTGACCAAAAAACTGAAGCGGGAATGTTGCCTGATAAAGTCATGCCAGCGAAAGCTGGAAAAAAACAAGATGAGAGCTCAGGTGGCAACATTAGTAACAGAGAGTGAAGGTGATGGCGGCAGCCACAGCAGCATGAGGTCAGAGAGTGGCACAATGACATCTGGAGGTGGCAAAAACTGGGGTAGGCCACAGAGTGGACAATGCACAGTGTGGAGGGGACGGCGCAGCAGCATGAGGCGCAGGGCAAATGACATTCTGGAGGGGGCAAAAACTGGGTAGGGGACAGGTGGACAAGACACAGTGTGGGGTCCGCAGCAGCCAATGAGATCAGGATTGGGACAAAGAATTTCTGGAGGTGGCAAAAACAGTGGGCCCACAGAGGGGCAAATGAAAAGTGGGGAAAACCGGAGCACACCCATAGGGGGGAAATGCAAAATGACATTCTGGAGGGGGAAAAAAAGGATGGGCCACAGAGTGGACAATCACACGTGTGGAGGTCCGGCCCAGCACAGCATGAGGTCAGGGCAGGGGCACAAGACATTTGGGGGGTGGCAAAACTGGAGTGGGCCCACAGAGGGGGAAAATGACACAGTGTGGGGTCACGGCAGAGCATCATGAGGTCAGGCGTGGCACAATGACTTTTCTGGGGTGGAAAAAAACGGGAGTACCCCACAGAGTGCCAAAATGACACAGTTTGGAGGTCCGGCGCAGGCATGAGGTCAGGCAGTGGCACAAGACATTTGGAGGTGGAAAACAGGAGTAGGACACAAGTGGCACAATGACACAGTGGGGAGGTCACGGCGGCGCAAAATGGGGTCAGCATGGCCAATGACTTTCTGGAGGTGCCAAAAAAGTAGTGGCCCAGAGTGGAAAAAAGACAGGAGGGGGGGACGGTGGCAGCAGCATGATGTCGACAGGGGCCCAAAATACATTCTTGGGGTGGAAAAAACGGGAGTAGGCCCAAAAAGGGCAAATGACACGTGTGAGGTCACGGAGCAGCAGCTGAGGTCAGGCAGGGGCACAATGACATTTTGGAGGGGGCAAAAACGGGATAGGCCACAGAGTGGCCAATGACAGAGTGGAGGTCAGGGGCAGCAACACAGCAGATGAGGCAAGAATGGAACAGACATTCTGGAGGGGCAAAACAAAGTAGGCCACAGAGTGGACAATGACACAGTTGGGGGGTACGGAGCAGCACATGAGGTCAGGCGTGGCACAATGAATTCTGGAGGTGGCAAATTTGGCCCCTGCCCGTATTACAGTCCAGACGTCCGCGCTCCCTGCCCCCTTGGAAAAAACCCGAAAAAGCTCGGGGACTGGCCCCACCCTTCTGTTTAATTTTTAAAAAGTGTGGACTGCCTTTTTGGGGAAAAGAAATTATGGCTTGGAACTCTCCATCTCGGCTGGCACAACCCATTATTTTCTAAAACGGGGCAGAGCCCACCTTTGGGAAAGCGAGTGCCTGCAGTACAACAACTTTGCAGGAGACGGTAAGTTCTGCCCTTAGGAGGGTTGGGGCTATTGTTGTCTCTTTTGCAATCGCCTCCTGAACGACTGCGGAACCAGAGTACGAGGAGCGGAGGATCGCAGGGGGGATGATGTCAAAGAGAAACGCTCCCTTTGCAGAGGTGGGGGAGCCTTGCTGGGTGCCCAAAGGATGTGCCCCTGGGGGGCTGCTGCTGCTGTTGCTTTTCGGGCGGAGGACCACCACATCTGAGCCCTTTTTTCCAGGCCACCGATGGTGACGCGCATTGTTGACGCAGGGCCGTGGTGCCAACATTGCTCCTGGCCCGCTTTTTACTTTTGCCTACAATTCTACATATCCTTATTCGGCTCCTTGTGTCTTGCAAAGAATGCCCCAAAGCCGGTAGCTGAATTTTCCGCCCAAAGCTCTGCAGAGTGATACTGCCGCCGCTGCCTGCTGAGCCCCGTGCCGCTACTTTCTTGGGCCGCGAAGCGGGTTTTTTACCCCGGGCCGCTTGGGTCCCGCCCCACACTGCTGCTATCCTCTGCTCAGGCCACACAACCCCCTTCTGGGGCGCCCCTCCTGAGGGGCAAGCTGCCCCCTTTTCCAGTATGAAGACATTGCTTCACCGGCTCCAAGTGCGCTCGGCTATCATCATCATCAATTTGTGTTTCTTCGTCACTGCTGTCCTCATCACCGGTTTGGTATGCTGAGGCGCCCTCACCACATGACCTCCCATGCCACTCTCCATATCTTACTTGCTGCCTACTGCAAAAAAGCAGGGTGCTAACGAAATGCAGGTAGTGGATCCGCTGGACCACCGCAAGCGATGGTGTAGCCTGTACCAGGGGACGGAACTACGTAGAGCCCGGTTTAACAGGCCCGCCGCAAAGCGGGATGGACTTTGCTGCGGCGGAGAACTACAGGTCGTCCCACTGGCGTGACTTGCTTGCGGTGGCAGCACAAGGCTGTGCGTGGTACAGGAATCGTGAGGCGTAGGCGGAGTCGGGGTAACAGGGGGGGGCAAGAGGTCAGGACAGGCGGCAATGGTTGTGGGTCAGGAAACAGGAGCGTAGAGGTTCGGTACACGTGACAGACAAGTGGCACTGAAGCTTTCACGAAAGGCTGTACGGCACTAAAGATCCGGCAAAAGGTGCCCGCGAGGAAGAGAGTTAAATTGGGTCACCCAGCCAATCTTAGCCCAATAATGGGCGTACTGGCCCTTTAACTCCTCGAGAGCCGGCGCGCGCGCGCCTAAGGGGCGGCGCTGCGCGCACGTCGGCAGCCAGGAAGGCGAGATGACTCTGGAGCGCCGGAAGGTAAGGAGGAAGCCGGACCCGACCGCGGGCCGGCAGGGCAGCGGGGACCGGTCGGGTGGGACACGAGTGCGCCGCCAGCCCGGGCGGAGGGCTGCGGGACCAACCGTGACAGTACCCCCCCCCTAGGCACCCTCCTTCTTCTGGTTCGGGAGGCAAGGTCAACACGAGACCGTGGTCCAGGATGTTCTCTCCAGGCTCCCAAGATCTTCCTCCGGACGAATCCCTCCCAATCAACCAAGAGCTGCCGTTTACCCTAACAACCCTCATAGCAAGATCTCTTTACCGCAAATTTGTTGGAGGCTACGGATCAGGAGAAGGAGCGAGGACAACTTTTCTGGAGAAGCGGATCAACACGACGGGCTTTAGGTGTGATCATGGAAAGAATTAGGGATCGGCATGGTGGGAGGGAGTTGAGCTTATATGCCACAGGATTAATACGGCTCAGGATTCAAAAGGGGACCTAGGAAGCGCGGGCCAAGCTTGTAACTGGGGATTTTTAACCTAAATATTTGGCCGGACAGCCTACTTTGTCTCCAGGGGTAAAGGTTGGAGCTGGTATCATCTTCCAGTCCGCCTGGGGCCTTCATACGGAGCAGCCCGCATGCAGGGGACTGGCGAGTTGCTCCCAGATGCCAGATTTGGACAAGGCATCACAGAGGGAACCTTCGGGGGAGGAGGGAGAGGGAGAGGTGGAGCAGGGGATGCCGACCATATACAATAAAAAAGGGAGATGCGCCTGAGGACCCGATCAGTGAATTATATGAAATTCGGCCCAGGTAGGAGGTCGGACCAATCAATCCTGGCGAGCAGAAACAAAGAGACGTAAATAATCTTGCCCAGAATCTGGTTTGACTCTCTCTCCTGGCCGTTAGATTGCGGATGGTAAGACGATGAGAAGTCTAACTTCACCCGCAAATCGGGAGAGGAGAGTGCGCGCCAGAACTTGGGACACGAACTGCACCCACGAATCAGAAACGATGTGCTGCGGGCAGGCCGTGCATGCGGTGGAAGATGTGACTAAAGAACAGGGAGGCCAGACTTGGTGCGGAAGGTAACCCGGGCCGTGGGACGAAGTGTGGTTACATCTACGAACACCTATCCGTAAACGACCCCCCCCCCCCCCCCCCCCCCCCCCCCCCCCCCCCCCCCCCCCCCCCCCCCCCCCCCCCCCCCCCCCCCCCCCCCCCCCCCCTGATCGGTTTGCCAGAAGCGGATGGAAGGTCGGTTGAGAAATCCATCGCCACATGGGACCATGAGTACTGGCGTAGGCAGGGGTCGCAGCAGCCCGGAGGGTGTGGCGGGGTACTTATTCGGGCACAAGTAGCACAGGCATCACGAAGTCCTTAAATCTTTAGCCAGTCTGGCCACCTGTAGAACCGAGAGATCAACTGGGAACGATCTACGGGCCCCCGGATGTCCTGCCAACCAAGGATATAATAAAAGGGGGGGGCAGTGTCACAATTCAGGATTTTTCTTTGGCAGCGATGGACGAACGTAGTCTTGCCAGGAGGTATCTGCCGAAGAAGGACCGGTGCTGCTGGGATCAGGCGTTCCGGGGGAATGATGTGTTGGGGCTGCGGCTCCTCTCCAGAGACTTCAGATGCGCGAGGAGAGATCTGACCCTGATGTTCTTTTCGTCTGGGCGTAAATGGATCCGGATGTCAAATCTGGAATAAAACGAGACACCATGTTGCCGAGGATGAGGCGTGGCCGACTGGAGGTACAGAAGAAATTTTTGTGATCAGTAATACACCTCGAAAGGATGACGCGCTCCTCCAGAAGATGCGCCACTTTTCCAAGGCCATTTGATAGCGAGGCAATTCTCGGTCCCCAATAGCATAGTTCCTCTCTGCCGACTGAGAAGTCTTGGAGAAGAAGCCGCAGGTGACGGTTTCCCTTGGGACCCCGTTGAGTGAGAACGTACGGCCCCCACGAAGAGGCATCCACTCCAGAGAGAAAGGCCTTCTCAGGGTCAGGGCATGACAGAATTGGTGCAGAAGGCAAAGGCGGACTTCAAATCGAGAAGATCTTTCGGCCGCTGGTGGCCAACATTTGGGATTGGTCCTTCTTCCTGGTGAGAGCCACCAATTGGATCACCCGTCAATGTAGAGAAGTGGGGATTTAAACTGCGATAATAATTGGCAAAGCCCAAAAAACTTGTTGGCTCGAAGTCCAACAGGTCGTGGCCAATTTCAAGTAGCGACAGCTTGGTGGGATTCCATCTCGCAGGCCTCGGTCGGAGACAATGTACCGAGGAATGCAGACTGGATGGTGGAACCGCACTTCCACTAACTTGGGCGTTACAGGCTGGATGCTGCGAAGGCGTTGCGGACCTGGAGCACCTGAGATCGATGGGTCCGGAGGTCGGGGGAGAAAACCAGAATGTCGTCAGATTACACGATGACACACGTGTAAGAGCAGGGTCCCTGAGAATGTCGTTTACGAACTCCGAAAGACGCGGGGGCATTGCCCAGACCGGATGGCATCACCAGGTATTCAAACATGGACGTCGCGGGTATTGATCGCCGTCTTCCACTCATCTCCTCACGGATCTGATGAGATTGTATGCCCGCGGCAGGTCCAGTTTGGAGAAGACCATGGCTCCTTGATGACGGTCAAAGAGTTCCGTAATTAGTGGCAACGGGTACGGTTTTTTTCACGGTAATCTGGGTTCTCGGCCCCGGTAGTCGAAGCAGGGACGGAGAGAAACCATTCCTTCTTCTGTACGAGAAAAAACCGGCTCGGGGGTTGATGAGGACTTGCGTTATAAAGCCATTTTGCAGTTCTCACGGTATAGTCCGACATGGCCGGAGTCTCTGGTTCTGGACATGGGGTAAAACTCTACCGAGGGGACTGAGTCCCAGGAAGGAGGTCATTGGGACAGTCATATGGACGGTGAGGAGGAAGAGATTCGGCCTGTTTTCTCGAAAAGACGTCCACGTAGTCCCGATATTTAGCGGAAGGCCTGGCCGGGACCTGTAAGACTGATGAGGTGGAATGGCCCGGACAGGCCGCGGAACTGAGAGACAGCGATTCTGGCAGTCGGTGCCAGCGTAGGAATCTCCCGGTTTCCATCGAGGGTTGGGGGCAGGGAGCTGTAGCCACGGAAAGACCCAAGAGGGATAGCGGAGGATGACCGAGGGAGGACGTAGAAGGTGATTCCTCTTTGGTGTAAGGCCCCACGCTGGAGAGAACAAAGGCTTGTCTCGTACCGAATTGGCTCACAAGTAGCTCGCCACTCACGGTGGAAATCACCAGGGGGCTTCTCCAGACGGGTCACCGGGAAGGCTGATGCTGGGACACCAGGGTGGCATGAATAAAGTTCCGGCGGATCCGAGTCCAGAAAGGCGGGCACCCGAAAAGCGAGGTCCGGAACCGAAGAAACTCAACCTCCATAGTATGACGTGGAGAGGAAGTGTTTCACACCCATGGATGCCTCTTCCGACTAGCCTAGGTGCGGGCGTTTTTTTTTTTTTTTTCTCCTTGCCGCTGTGGGCGAAGCGGGCAACCATTGCGGAGTAATCCGGGCTGGCACAGTATAAGGCACAATTTCTCTGCCCGACGGCGGGAAAGCTCCTGTTCGGACAGATGTGCCCGGTCCCACCTGCATGGGTTCTTACTGGCTAGGAAGTGATAGCGGCAGCTTGTGGTCTTTGGAAGACCTGGGGCCAGGCGAGGCAAAACGCGTGGTCGGGCGAGATCACGTTCTGGCGTAGTTCCTCTTGACGTCGGCGAATGCGAACATCGATCGAGGTGGCTAGGTGGAACCAGTTCGCTTAGAGAGGACGGGGATCTCTTCTAGCCGCTAGGGGTCCTTAACTTGGCGACAGGCCCCTTTTTAAAAGTGGACATAGGGCGGCGTCGTCTCCCAGGTAAGCTCTGATGCCAGGGTCCGCGAAACGAACTGCGTAGTCGCGACAGAGGAGTCACCTGGCGAAGGTTCAGTAGAGCGGATCTCTGCCGAGGAAGCGTGCCGGCTCTTCAAAGACACTGCCGGAAACTCTGAGAGGAAAGCCTGTAGGTCGTCGTCACCGGTTCGACCGGTCCCAGAGAGGGGTGGCCAAGCTTAGAGCTTCCCGGACAGCTGACTGACCACGAGGGCCACCTTAGACGTTCAGTGGGGAATTGACGGCCATCAACTCAACGTCATCGAGCACTGGGTAATAAATCCCCTGTCAGTTTGGAGTTCCCATCAAAATTGTCTGGTAGTGGTAAGCGTAGCCGAGAAGTCCCGGGCTGCTGGCGTGAGGTGTCGCCACAGCGAGGAGGAGTCGGCGGCTGTAGGTTAGCAGGAGTTGGCTGCATCATGGCGGACACATGGTTCAGTGCCTTGGGCTTGTTTGCGCTCTTGAAGAGACTGCTGAGCCAACTAGAGCCGTGATATCCGGATCACCGTCAGAGGTACCTTGGCGGGTTCCTGGCCGGATCTTACTGTAACGAATGCAGGTAGTGGATCCGCTGGACCACCGCAAGCGATGGTGTAAAGCCGTACCAGGGGACGGAATCTAAGTAGAGCCGGTTTTCACCAGAGCCCCGCCCGCAAGCGGGATGGACTTGCTGCGGCGGAGAACTACCAGGTGTCCCACTGGCGTGATTGCTTGCGGTGGC
This sequence comes from Phyllomedusa bahiana, assembly GCA_025379985.1. Lineage (NCBI taxonomy): Eukaryota > Metazoa > Chordata > Amphibia > Anura > Hylidae > Phyllomedusa > Phyllomedusa bahiana. Next base: position 20,280 of record JAODAL010045107.1, on the reverse strand, counting down.
AGCCAAGGGCTGTGCGTGGTACGAATCGTGGAGGCGTAGGCGGAGTCGGGGACGGCAAGAGGTCAGGACAGGCGGCAATGGTTCGTGGTCAGGAAAAGGAGCGTAAGGGTTCTGGATCAGGTAGACAGACAAGCGTGGCATAGAATGCTTCTCTAAAGGCTGAACGGCACTAAAGATCCGGCCAAGGTGACCCGGAGGAAGAGAGTTTAAATAGGGTCACCTGCCAATTCTTAGCCAATAATGGGCGTACTGGCCTTTTAAATCCTCGAGAGCCGGCGCGCGCCGCCCCTAAGGGGCGGGGCGGCGCCGCCGGCAAGCCAGGAGGACGAGAAGACTCCGGAGCGCCGAACGGTAAGAGGAGGCGGGACCGGACCCGCGGGCCCGCAGTGGCAGCGGGGACCCGGGGGAGGCGACCGAGTGCGCCCGCAGCCGGGCGAGGGGCCTGCGGGACCAACCCGTGACTCAGGGATATTGGCGCCATTTTTCGTTGCTAAGTAGATGCTGACTGCCCTCCTCAAAGTGTTCATCCTGCTATATAGTGGTGCTGAGCCAGACCACATAGTAGATCTCTGGCTGAGGGAACCGGATGGGTCAGAGGCGGATTGAGGACAGGTGAGGGCCGCTGGCCCGCTCCCGTGCCATGCTAACTAAGGGTTGTGTCTGACGTTCCCACCGTTGTCAGATGTCAGATGTCATCTGGGAGGAAGTGGATGACCTAGTCAACAATAAAGAACCCTGGGTTGTGGTCAGCACTCGGCCGCCTAAATGGAAGCGGCAGTTGTGGTCACCGAGTGACCCCTGCTGCAACGTCCCTTGCTGTGCTGCGACCTGGGCCTGCTCCAGGATGTTTCTGCCACTGCCACTCGCATGTGAAGAGCCTGCCACCTCTCTGTCTGACATACTGTTTGTTCTAAAATATACAGACACTGTTTGATTGAAGATATCTGTATATGATAAATACACACCTGTATATGGACTTCCAAATGAACCCATGAACAAGCTTGTTTAACCCTCGGAATATAAATGGCTCCATTAAATGGGCAGGTGAAATTGACTTGTAATTTGTGTTTAAAAAACCTGTGTATTTTAGCTGATATAATAAAGCACAAACAGGCTGAATTAACCTTCGGGATAGAATTATTGCTAACAGCTAAAATTTCTTATTTGGCGGTGAAAAGGAACGTTTTTTTATAAATACAACTGCAGGAAAAATACTTAGTTTAAACCCTTGGATGTAAAATTGCGCAAAAGAAATATGCTGCAACATATTACCCAACTTTGTATGCGTGTTTAAAACGGGTGTATTTTATGGAACACAACAACAGAAAAAACTTGTAATTAACCTCGGTTTATGAATTATGTAGAGGTAAAACTTCGTTTTTTGGCGGTGAAAAAGAACGTTTCTTTTACTAAGTACAAAAAAAAAATAAAATAAAAAAATAAAAACTGCAGAAAAATACTTAGTTAACCTTGGATGTAAATTGCGCATAAGACAGTTGCTGCCAACAATTACCTGTTTGTAGCGTGTTAAAAACGGCATGTATTTTACGGAACGCAACAACAGAAAAAAAACTTGTAATTATCTTCGGATTATAGAATTATGCTACAGCCTAGTTTTTCTTTGGCGGTGAACGGAACGTTTATTTTAATGAATACAACTGCAAAAATATACTTAGTTAACCCTTGGATGTTAATTGCGCAAAAGAAATATGCTGCCAACATACCTGCTTTGGTAGCGTGTTAACGGCGTGTGTTTTACGGAACAGACAACAGAATAATTGTAATTAACCTTCGGATATGAAATTATGTACAGCCTAAAATTCTTCTTTGACTGTGGAAAGGAACGTTTATTTTAATGAATACAAAACTGCAGAAAAAATACTAGTAACCCTTGGATTGTAACGTGCGCAAAGTAATATGCTGCCAACAATTACAGTTTGTAAGTGTAAAAACGGGTGTATTTTACGGAAAACTAACAACAGAAAAACTCTGTAATTAACCTTCGGATATGAATTATTCTACAGGCAAATTTCTTCTTTGTGGTGAAAAGGAAACGTTTTTTTTTAGTGACCACATCAGCAGAACACACAAAAAAAAAAAAAACCAACACGCGTATTAACCCTGGTTTAAATGGCGAGAAAGAAATGGAAGCAAAATAAAATTAAGGGTATTTGGATTGTAAAAACGCTGTTTCTCTTAACTAAATACTACAGGAAACAGGCTTAGATGAACCCTTGGATATTCAATTTGCTGAAGAATGAGCAGATAGCATTAAAATGTCATGCAGCTGCATTTGGACGCACATTGGACTTCAGTTCAATACCCCACAAATTCAGAATTAGAACGTAAGAGAAAGCAGTTCTCTGAGACAAGCTGTGACACCCAAAAATCACCTGTCATTTAGGTTATGCCTTTCTTCCTCCCAGACTTCTTTTTTGTGTGTGTGGCTGACCAATTTAACGCCATGTGCTCGCAGCCATTTATCACATAAAAACTACCACTTCGTTCCGCGAATTACCCAAACTTAGACTTCGTTCAAGAATCAAAGTTCTTCCTGAATCTATTGAATTTTTTTTTTTTTTTGTTTTTTTTTTTTTATTTTTTTTTTTTTTTTTTTTTGTTTTTTTTTACACTTAGTTAGAATCGATTCGCCATTTACTTATAACCACAGAGAACAGTACATTCCATGAGGAGCCACTGAAAAAAATTAACGATTACAGTAAGTACAGTGTCATCTGCTGTCAGTTAATGTATTCTCTGACCATATAAATCAGTTTGTAGTTGATATTTTAACAGGCCAATAGTTTTTTGAGGAAAAATCACAAAAGAATTCCACTTAAGTTATAAGGGTGTTAAGTGTTAAGGGTTAAAATAGCCGGTTAACAATGTTCTCTTGTCGTCAAACTACGGTCCATTCCCATCTATATCACTTCCTGTTAAGGCTACGGTAACTGGAAGTCATATTGGATTGAAAGTCATTTCCGGTTACCATAGCTTTCTGGTACATGTTGAAGTTAACAGAGAATTACATTTGAATGTGATGTCTGTTTTCACTTTAAGTTACCTTAAACATTAGATTGTGTTAAGTAACAGGAAGTGAGAGTGACATGGATGTCCCATAAGAGCTTGCATTTTGCACTAAATAAATACAGACTAGGACACCATAAACAAACCTGATTCACCAACTCAGGGTTAATATTAAGGTTACTTGTATTGGGGGGATAACTTGGGATTGGATAGAGATGGTTAGGGATAGGGCTAGAGGATAGATTTGGGACTTCCTGAGCTACAATTATTTTACAGGCTCAACTGAACCTGTGTCAAACTAAACAGGATCCCATTCAAGTGACACGAAACATGAAATGTATATTGTTTTGTTACCATCTGTCTTCTTCTCTCATGCTTACTCTATGGTGCAGCAGGGATTTCATTTTACTATTCATTCGAGCAGCAGAAACTCTTGGCCCCTGCCTATAGTGAACGAAGAGTTTTATTTTTCCTTAATAAGAGCAAACACAAGACAAGATTTAATTAATGAAGTGATTATCCAAGTGTAACTTATTAATGACAAACTACGTTAATTGCTTTACAAGAATCATCAAAAATTGTTAGCTTATGTTTTTCTCATTCCATACATAATGACATCTCCATAATTGTATTCACCATATTGTTGTTCTAAAATATAATTCTTATAGGGATCAAAGTATCCTACATATTGAGAAGGATAAAAATGTTAGAAAAATGTGATATTCATAAGAACTGGATGTAGAAAATATCAAATCTATTAAAATCTTGAGTATTTTTGTTGTCTTAATTCTTTTCTCAAAATTAGAAATATTTAATTTACATGTTAATGAGAATATGCTAAATTAAGTACTGTATCTGCTACTTTTACCAGAACACCAAATACATGTGACATAATTGGTGTTGCTGCACTGAATAACAATTAATTTACAGCACACCATGTCATTCGGCATGTTACTTATTGTTCAAACTTGTTAGTGCATGCTGTATTTAAGAGATTTTTAATTAAAGGGTTGGAAAATGTGTCATAATATTATGTAAATCTTTTAAACATTAAAAAATCCCCAATTATTTGTTTCATCAAGGATGTCATCAAGACAGGTTCAGATTGGCCCACAGGGGAGCAAGAGAAACTCCCGGTGGGCTCCAAGGCATAGTGGGATCCTAGGCATGGTAGGCCTGGGAATATTTTTAGAGAAAAGAGTCAAAGAAAGAAAGGCAGAGTTCAAGAGGCAACAGTCATGTACAGTGGCTATAGAATGGGCTAAGAATCAGCTCCGCTGGTGGTCCACAAAAATCAACTTCACTGGTGGGTCCCAAGAATCACTCCACTGGTGGATCCCAAACATAAATTCCACTGGTAGAACCTAGACATCCCAGCCTGAAACTGTCTGAGGGGGACCAGCCCTTCAGAGTGAAGAGCCCCTAAGAAACACTCTGAGAAACCCAGCTTGTCTTTGTGTTTCATAATGACCTTTTCATTTAAATTATCTGTGTGTCAAGTTAAATTTCTTATGCAGCTAATGTGCAGTAACTTAAAAGCACTTGTAATATATTTTATTGTTGTTCTGCATTATATTTATATACTATTATAAGTTCTTTTAAATATTGTTTTACTAAAACAGTTTAAATAAATCAAGAAGCTGAGTTATTACAACATCAATATTCAGCATTTATTTTTAAAGTGGAAAACAAGGGAATCTAATAGGCAGCCACTGGACTACCCGGAGGTAAATTCTTCTCATATTAATTAATGATTTTATGTAAGGGATGTTTTACATGAGTGCTGGAGGTTTATTTTGGAACATCTTTTGCATATTCTGTTGGAAATTGTGGAAAATATATGGCTTTTGGTTGAAATTTCAGGATCAACATAAAAATTTTTAAAATTGTTTTAAATAAACTAAATGAGACCACCTCTAAACTTTAGAATGCACATTTCCAACTGTTCAATGTTTCGGTACTTTTCGTACAACTTGCTGATCTCTAAGAAGGTGCTTAATGGCAAAATTCACCCAATTAATTTAGGGGATCAATTTGAATTGGGATTTAAACAGTCCTCCTCATCATGCTGTTGATCATAAGACCAAGACAACACCTTATAATTGATCAAAAGTACCTCGCCATTACAAGGTTTCAAGCAGGATACTCTCAGACGGAAGTGGTCACTGAGCTTAGAGTGTCACAGTATGTCGTCACCAGGTTGCAACAGAGATACAGAAGGACTGGAAGAGTCACAGAAATGCAAAAAAGTGGATATCCTTTGGCTATATCACACACTGATAACCACTTCATTGTAAACAATGCCCTGCAGAACCAGATGATGAATACCACAAAGGTCCAGGCACATTTAAGGAAGGTGAGAGAGAATCAAGTGTCATGTCAGACCATTTGTAACCATTTACATCAGCGTGGTCTGCGTGTTAGATGACCTTACCACGTGAGCAGGCACAGGCATCAATGTATTGTATGGTCCAGGAAGCATTTATGCTGCGCAAGAGACTTATGGTCCTCATTGCTGTTCGGTGATGAAAGTCAATTCACTCTGAGCAGAAATTATGGAGACATAAAGGAAAGCGCTATGCATCAGACAGGTCAGATACCTTTGTTGGTCATCTAGCATGTAGACCACACCAGGGAACAGCAATGAGAGCAGAGAGAGATGGCTGTCAACCTAGGGAACTTTGTGTTCACAAACATAAGATAAGAATTGTTTTAGCTCTGAAAGGATACAAAATGAAAACAGCAAGGTAAGTAGTAATAGTTTTTTTATTATCTTTGCCTACATATTTAAAGCTAGTCATGTGTTATGTGGTATGGAACCTCTTTAAAGACAGGTCCTAAGTCCATAATGGTCATGAAAAATATTTAATTTAAGAAAATGCAAAATAGATGACAAATTGAGATGAACATTTAATTCATGGTATTTTAATTTTTTACTGTATTGGGTATTTATGCTTGTTGTCAGTAAACCAAAGCCAAAGAATAGGTGGAGAGTCATAGGTTTAGTGAAAAAGCATTTTGTTCTGCACATGGCTACTAGCAAATGACCAAGAAAAAAAGTTTATAAGAACACAAACTTAGAAAATACCATGTATGAAATACCAAAGTGGCTTAACATTGGTAACAAAACAAGATAAAACATAAATAAAATCGATTGTTGATATATATATATATATATATATATATATATATATATATATATATATATATATAGTGGCAGAGCGACCTCTACTAGTCGCATGGTTCTGCCACTAGAGGGTGTGCAGCCGGAGATCTGCAAGACACACGCCACCAAGGTTACCTGGCCTTGGTCGAATAGGAGCCAGTTATATATGTTGTCAGCTGCATTAAGCAGTTGGCAGCAGCGTGTAGTTAGTTTGGCTGTTCTGGGTCGGCTCTTATCGGGAGTAGACAATGTGTTGGGTGGGTGTCTACTCCCCGTGTTCCAGCCCAGGTTTTGGTCCCTGGAGGCCTATAAAAGTCTGGGACTTCAGGTGCTCAGGGGGCGTGGTTTGTTACTTGAGAGTGGAGTAGCAGTTGAGCTTGAAGGAGGCTCTGGCCCCAGAGGCTTGAGAGAAGCCGGGAACAAGTGGAGACTTGTAAAATAGTGTGTTTATGTTGCTGAAAGGTATTTTCAGACCACAGGTAGAGAGGTTCTCTACAAAGTCAAGTCAGTGGCTAGACAGCCTAGGGATTTTGTTTGTTTGAACCTGTTAATGTGTTTCCTGTGCCTCAATAAAGCTGGCTGAGGCCAGTGTTAAACTGAACCCTGGTGTTCGAGTGCCGATTCGCTTACCAAAGTGACGATTCAGGAGCCAAGTACCCCCAGGACGGTCCCGTAGAGCGTCCAAGCATGAGTGAGGCGCTACAATATATATATATATATATATATTATATATATATATATATATATTATATATATATTATATATATATATATATATATATATATAGTATAAGGCCTATAAAGCCTGGGCCTGCAGGCATGTGTTTGTCTTTTGTGTGGACCTCTGCTGCTAAGAGGGAAACCACGCTGGGATCTACTACCTGTGCAAGACAGAAAGGAATCCTCTGTTTAGGTAGAGCTCAGCCGAGCAGGCATTTTGTTTGTGTTTTTGGCCTGAACCTTAAGGCCTTGTGTTTTGTTTCACCTGCCAAATAAACCCAGGCAGCGCCTGGACTTAAACTTTTACATCGCTGTCACTGTCTCTGTCTGGGGAAGCCCGTACTGCCTACCATTTGTGACGCTAACCCCCCCACATATGGTGTCTCGGATGCGGGCATACAGAGTTAAAGAGACATACATGCGTTTAAAAGGACATTGACTGCAGTAGCAAAAAACCTGTTGCTAAGGGCAACAGACCCTGAAAAGTGTCTGGAGAGGACTGTGAGCTTATGTCCTGGATTAAAGCTGCAGCAGCGCAACAAACAGAGACGGCCAAGATGGACGTGCTCCTGAAGCAGCTGATCCAGGCTAACAGTAGCCTCCAACTAATGACGGCGAACAAACAAAAGGTGCACGATGAAGCTATGAGAGCCCAGGCAGAAACCAACGCCCTGTTGATAGAGGCTAACTGCCTCGCCCTTCAGGAGCAGCAGCATATCAACAAGCAGCTCCAAGAGCAAGTCCTGGCGGTGGCGCGAAGTGTCCAGAGGTCGCCAAGTTCAGCTCCCGACGCTCGTGCTGCGGTACAGTCATCCATGCAGAAGATGACACTCACAGACGATGTTGAGGCCTATCTCATGGTGTTTGAAAGGCTGGCAGAGCAGGAGAAGCTACTGGGGGCTCAGTGGGCTGAGTTAGTGGCGCCTCTTCTAACTGGGGAGCCACAAAAAGCGTACTTTGATCTCAGCGAGCAGGACGCTCGGGACTATGCTAAACTAAAGGGCGAGTTCCTGGCTCGCTTGGGGGTGAATGCCAACGTGCGGGCCCGACGGGTGCATAACTGGACTTATTCCGACCACCTACCAGCACGGTCCCAGATGTACGACCTGATCCATTTGGTTAAAAAGTGGCTAAAGCCGGAGGAGTCTACGCCTGCGCAGATGGTAGAGAAGGTAGTTTTGGACAAGTTTATCCGCTGTCTTCCCTCAGAGATCCAGCGCTGGGTCGGACAAGGTGACCCCAAGGATGTGGAGCACCTCGTAAACCTCGTGGAGAGGTACAAAGATACGGAGGACTTATTACAGGCTGTATCTCCAGGATGCCCCAACCCCGGGAACAGAAAATCGTCCGGAGTATCCGGTAAGACTGTCCCATATATAAGGGGGGGTGGCTCAGAGGGGGACTCTCTGGAGGAAAGGAAAGGTCCCAGCTGGATGGTCCGGGCTAGAGCAGAGTCTCAGAGAGACCGGGGCCGCATACTGTGTTGGCGGTGTCATGGGCCTGGACATATGGCTGCAAACTGTCCCCTTACTGCAGAGCCCATGGAGTGTGACTCAGGTCATTGTTTGCACGGTCCGTGTGTTCCGCAGAGACTGATCAGCACCTGTGTAACATTAAGGTCAATGGCTACCCTGTAACAGCACTCCTGGACTCGGGGAGCCTAGTCACCCTGATGCACGCCAGCCTGGTTGACCCCACATCCTTTACTGGACGTGTGATAGGGGTTCTGTGCATTCACGGGGACACCATGACTACACTACCGCGGTAGTAAAGTTGGAGACTCCTTGTGGGGTTGCCTCCCATGAAGAGGGAGTGGTGAGATCCCTGATGCACACCATGATCCTCGGGAGAGACTTCCCCCTATTTTGGGACTTATGGCAGAACCGGGTAGCATCTAATGTTAATGATAATGTTGATGTGTCTACAGTTTACCCAGAACCATTTGACCCCGATGCTTCAGCTCAGGTAGTAGGGGTGGCCACAGAGATTGGTGACAGCTCTCCCCTAGAAGTGCTTGCAGGTGATATGGAGGACCAGGAAGAGGAGGTTGCTATGCCTGACCTGGAGGGCTCCCATGATAATTTTGGAACCACGCAGCTTAGAGCTCCCACCTTAGTGAGGGCCAGGGAAAATGTTAAGGTGGTGAATGGGGGCCCCAATACCCAGGGGCCGATACAGAGTTCCCACACATGGCAGTTAACCAAGAGTTGCTATATCAGGTCGACAAAGTGCGGGGGGAGGTTGTTGAACAGCTGGTAGTACCCCAGCCTTTTCGCCGAATGGTCTTAGACCTTGCCCACAAGCACATGCTAGGGGGTCACTTAGGAACGGAAAAAACTAAGGAGCGCATCCTCCAACTTTTTTTGGGCCAGAAGTCCATGTTGAGGTGAAACGGTACTGTGAGTGTCAGTTAACAGCTCCGATGCTGCATTACCGTAGTCCCCTCGTACCATTACCCATCATAGAGGTCCCATTTGAGAGGGTGGCAATGGATCTGGTCAGGCCCCTAGTAAGGTCCGCCAGGGGTCATCAATATATATTGGTGGCGTTAGATTATGCCACACGTTACCCAGAGGCGGTTCCTTTGCAAAATACCTCGTCCAAAGGTATTGCAAAGGAACTATTTCAGATGTTTTCCCGCACCGGTATACCAAAGGAAATCCTTACGGACCAAAGAACTCCCTTTATGTCAAAGGTCATGAAGGAGTTATGTAAACTGTTCCGTATCAAGCACTTGCGTACGTCTGTATACCACCCACAGACAGTGGACTTGTTGAGAGGTTCAACAAGACACTAAAAAATATACTTAAGAGGGTGGTGAAGTCCCACAGTTGTCAATGGGATTCTCTCCATTTGAGTTGGTCTATGGTAGACGTCCACAGGGCCTCCTGGATATAGCGAAGGAGACTTGGGAGCACGAGTCCACCCCTTACAGAAGTGTTATTGAGCACATCTCCCTAATGCAGGAAAGAATTATTGCAGTCATGCCCATTGTGAGGGAACGTCTACAGCAGGCACAAGAAGCCCAAAGCAGGGTCTATAACAGGTCCGCCAAAGTGAGAAACTTGAACCCCGGGGATAGGGTATTAGTGTTCATGCCCACGTTAGAAAGTAGGTTCCCTGCAAAATGGCAGGGGCCTTATGAAATAATTGAAAAGGTTGGGGAGGTAAATTATAAAGTGTCCCAGCCCGGTAGACGTAAACCCGAACAGCTATACCATGTAAATCTAATTAAGCCATGGAAGGACAGAGAGACCCTGGTGGCGGTTAGCACCCCTGTAGTGTCGTTCCAGAGATCTGTGTGTCAGAATCCCTGTCCAAGTCCCAAAAACAGGAGGCTAGGGAATTTGTACAGCGCAATTCAGATGTATTTCAGAGTTGCCAGGGCGTACTTATGTCATCAAACATAACATTGTAACAGAGCCAGGGGTAAATGTTAATTTGAAGCCGTACCGGGTCCCTGAAGCTCGCAGACGAGCTATATACGAGGAAGTCCAGAAAATGTTGGACCTCGGTGTGATTGAGGAGTCCAGAAGTGAGTGGTCCAGCCCAATTGTGCTGATACCAAAACCTGATGGCACGATACGCTTCTGCAATGACTTCCGTAAGCTCAACGAAGTGTAAAAATTTGATGCCTACTCGATGCCAAGGGTAGATGAGTTAATTGAGAGGCTAGGTCATGCCAGATACTTCTCCTCCCTAGACCTAACTAAGGGCTACTGGCAGGTTCCCCTTATTGATCGGGCCAAAGAAAAGACAGCCTTTGCCACACCGGACGGCCTGTACCAGTATAAATGCTTACCTTTTGGTTTGCATGGGGCTCCGGCAACCTTCCAACTGTTGATGGATATTGTCCTCAAGCCCCATCGTCGGTATGCGTCCGCGTATTTAGATGACATCATTATATTTAGTGAGGACTGGGAAAGCCACCTACCCAAGGTGCAGGCCGTGCTTAATTCCCTGAGAACAGCGGGACTAACAGCAAATCCAAAGAAGTGCGCCCTAGGTTTGGAAGAAGCCCGCTACTTGGGGTACGTGATCGGAAGGGGTATTACAAAACCCCAAATCAATAAAGTGCAAGCTATTCAGGAATGGCACAGCCCACAACAAAAAGGCAGGTGAGGGCCTTTCTAGGTATTGTGGGTTACTACCAGCGATTTATTCAGAACTTCACTAGTATAGCAGCACCTCTGACGGATCTGACACGACACAGTGAGTCCGTTATGGTCACTTGGAACCCAGAGGCAGAGAGGGCGTTCCAGGTGTTAAAGCTGGCTCTCTGTGACACGCCAGTACTGGTAACTCCTAACTTTAAAAAGGAGTTCATTGTACAGACGGATGCGTTCGATGTAGGACTGGGTACAGTGCTTTCCCAGGAGATAGATGAAGAGGAGCAACCCTTCACCTACCTAAGTCGGAAGCTCACCCCTGCTGAGAAAAACTATAGCATTGTAGAGCGAGAGTGCTTGGCCATTAAGTGGGCCCTTGAGTCCCTTAAATATTATTTGTTGGGCCGACACTTCCGGTTAATCACAGATCATTCTCCATTAACTTGGATGTGTCATGCGAAGGAGAGGAACGCTAGAGTCACAAGTTGGTTCCTAACCTTGCAAAACTTCAAGTTCACAGTGGAGCACAGAGCAGGGAGGTTACAGGGTAACGCTGATGCTCTTTCCCGAACACACTGTACGTATCATGGGGGCCACAGGGGGTCCGGCGCGGGCGCTGCGGCTACCCGCGACCATTCCCCTGACACCCCAGCTCCGGCGCCAAGCCGCTTACCCGTCCATGCTCCGGTGTACGCTGCTCCTGCCTGTCCTGGCCGCCTGCTCCCTAAGGTGTGCGCGCGACGGCTGGTCTGGATTTAAAGGGCCAGTACGCCGGTAATTGGGTCAATTGCCGGCTGCTGTCCTATTTAAGGTATACGCCCCCAGCACTCTCTGCCAGTTTGTTGGTGTGTGTTAGCCTAGTTCTGAGTGTCGGAAAGTCCTGTCTGATTTACCGTGTACCAGTCCATTCCGCTACGTTTCCTGACCTTGCCTGTTTGCCGCCTGCCCTGACCGTCTGCCCGTCTCTGACCACGAATATCTGCCGCCTGCCCTGACCTCCTGCCTGTCCCGGACTACGCCTTTGGATTCTGATTCTGTAACTCGCAGTACCCCGGCCGCCATCGCAAGCAAGTCCCCTCAGGGGTAGTGACCTTTTAGCCTCACGCCGCAGCAAGTCCATCCCGCTTTGCAGCAGGCTCTGGTGAATACTGGGGGCTACTTAGACTCCGCTCCCTGGCGTGGCTTAACTATCATCGCTTGCGGTGGTCCAGCGAATCCACCGAACCATTACAGTACAAACTGGCCATAGATTCCGCCAGGGTACCTCTGCCCGAACTCCGGGACATTACGACGGCCGTTGCACAGCAGAGCCAGCATATTGACCAGCTCGCGGCCATGATGCAGAACCTTGCGGCTCGTCTACCTCCGCTGCTTCCGCCATGCCAGCACCTGTTGCTCCTGCAGCCATGGTGCTACCTGCTCCTGTCCCGGGACCTTCTCTGCATCTGCCGCTTCCTACACATTATGATGGAGATCCTAAGTAGTGCAGGGGCTTCATCAGTCAATGCTCAATCCACATTGAGAAGGGGCATCAATTCCCTACTGAGCAGGCTAAGATGGCCTTCATAATTAGCCTCCTAACGGGCGAAGCTCTGGCCTGGGCCACTCCGCTATGGGACCGAGGAGACCCTCTGACAGCTAATCTCCAAGCTTTCCTTCAAGGGTTTCACACCGTCTTCGAGGAACCTGGCCGCACCTCCTCCGCTGCTGCAGCTCTGCTCCGTCTCCGTAAGGGTGACTCCACTGTGGGTCACTACTCCGTGCAGTTCCGCACCCTAGTCTCTGACCTGGACTGGAACAATGAGGCGCTGGTGGCAACCTTCTGGCAAGGTCTCTCTGGGCGCATTAAGGACGAGCTCGCTAGTCGGAATCTGCCATCCACTCTGGACGAACTGATTCGGTTGGCCACCCCAATCAACATACGGTTCGCTGAGATTCGCCTCCAACGGGAAGTCACCCGACCACGCCGGTTACCTCGTCTGACTCCCGTTTTCCAACGACCTCCACTTCCTCCGCCAATGGTTCCTGAGGATGAACCCATGCAGGTCGAGAGAGCCCACCTGACCCAGGAAGAACGTTTGGAGCCTCGTCAGAAGCAGCTATGTTTCTACTGTGGCGGTTCTGGCCACTTCATTGGCGACTGTCAGGTACGTCCGGGAAACTCCCGCACCTTGGGCTCGTAGGAGAGGCATCCCTAGGTGTCAGTGCGGCCTCTCCCCATCTGACCTTTCCCATACACTGTGGAATTTCGCCGGACAGCACCTTCCAAGCCACCGCCTTCCTTGATTTGGGGTCCGCGGGAAATTTTATCAGCCAAGCTCTGGTGTCCAAGTTTTGTCTCCCGGTGACCCCTCTGCAGAAGCCCATGTTCATCTCCTCTGTCAGTGGTGAATGTCTCAAGGATGCTATTCGGTTCTGCTCTGTGCCTCTCACCTTGCAGATAGGCGCTCTACACAAAGAAACTCTGAAGCTACTTGTTCTGCCTCGCTCCTCTTCTGATATCCTCCTGGGCCTTCCGTGGTTGCAAGAGCATACCTCGACTCTGGACTGGAACACTGGCGACATTGTCCGTTGAGGGCCCGCGTGCCACTCGCGATGCCTCTCTGCACTCCGTCCTGCTCCACATGCTGCCTCTATAAAGCCTACAAAGCCTTTGCCAGGTCTGCCTACTCCTTACCAGGGTTTTGACGACGTCTTTTCCGAAAGACAGGCCAAAACTCTTCCCTCACACCGGCCGTTCGACTGTCCTATTGACCTGCAACCCGGTACTACTCCTCCTCGAGGCAGAGTCTACCCTCTTTCTGTCCCAGAAACCAAGGCAATGTTGGAGTATATTCAGGAGAATCTCCGTAAAGGCTTTATACGTAAGTCCTCTTCACCTCTGATCTCGGAACTGTTTGATCGCCTACGGGGCGCAAACATTTTTTCCAAGTTGGATTTACACGGAGCTTACAACTTGATTTGTATCTGGGAAGGCGACGAATGGAAGACAGCCTTTAATACCCGTGATGGCCACTTCGAATATCTCGTCATGCCATTTGGTCTCTGCAACGCTCCGGCGGTGTTCCAGAACTTTGTCAACGAGATTTTCCGCAACCTTCTCTACGTCTGCGTCATTGTCTATCTAGACTACATTTTAATCTTCTCTCCGGATCTAGAGACTCACCGCCACCATGTCCGCCAGGTGCTCAGACGCCTCCGCACCCACCAGCTTTATGCCAAACTAGAGAAATGCCTGTTTGAACGCACCTCGCTGCCCTTCTTGGGGTACATCGTGTCAGAACAAGGTCTCCAGGTGGACCCCTCCAAGCTTTCAGCGGTCCTGAAGTGGCCCCGACCAGAGGGTCTCCGGTCCATCCAGCGCTTCTTGGGGTTCGCGAACTACTATAGGCAGTTTATTCCGCAAGTCTCCACGCTGGTGGCACCACTGGTGGCCCTCACCAAGAAGAATGCTAACCCCAAATCCTGGCCTCCCGAAGCTCAGGAAGCCTTTAATCGTCTTAAAGCAGCTTCCGCTTCGGCTCCGGTTCTGTCTCGCCCGGACCCACAGCGTCCATTTGTCCTAGACGTGGACGCTTCCTCAGTAGGTGCCAGCGCTGTCCTTCTTCAAAAGTCCTCCTCTGGGAGACTGCGTACTTGTGGCTTCTTTTCCAAGACTTTCACTCCTGCCGAACGTAACTACACAATTGGTGATCGTGAACTTCTGGCCATAAAGTTAGCCCTGGAAGAATGGCGACACCTGCTGGAGGGGGCTCACCATCCCGTTGAGATCTTCACCGATCACAAAAATCTCATGTATCTCCAATCTGCTCAGCGTTTGAATCCTCGGCAAGCCCGGTGGTCGCTCTTCTTCACCCGCTTCAACTTCCTCCTTCACTTTCGGCCTGCCGAAAAGAACGTCAGGGCGGATGCCCTCTCTAGATCCTCGGACACTGTGGGCCTTGAGCCGCCTCTGCAGCACATTATTCCTACTGAACGGCTCCTCACGGCGGCCCCTGTGGATCTCCAACATCTACCCCCTTGTAAGACCTACGTCCGTCCTGCCATGCGGCCTCGAATCCTTAAGTGGGGACATTCCTCTTGCACAGGGGGCCATCCTGGGGTCCACAAGTCTTTACGATTGATCTCACGCTACTATTGGTGGCCCACTCTCGCTCAGGATGTTAGAGACTTTGTTCTGGCCTGTACCTCCTGTGCCCGTAACAAAGTCCCTCGTCTCAGACCCGCGGGTCTGCTCCAGCCTCTCCCGGTGCCATAAAAACCGTGGTCCCATATTGCCATGGATTTTGTTACTGACCTTCCAGCTTCCTCTGGAAACATGGTCATCTGGGTGGTAACGGATAGATTTTCAAAGATGGCTCACTTTGTTCCCCTGCCTGGGTTACCCTCTGCCCCCAGCTGGCCCAACACTTCTTCCACCACATTTTTTGGATACGGGCTCTCATTGCATATTGTTTCTGATAGGGGGGTCCAGTTTGTGTCAAAATTTTGGCCGGCTTTGTGTGCTCACTTGCAGTTTCAGCTGGACTTCTCGTCTGCATATCACCCTCAAACCAATGGGCAGGTAGAAAGGGTCACCCAAGTTTTAGGTACCTACTTACGTCATTTTGTGTCCGCCCATCAGGATAACTGGTCTGATCTCCTTCCCTGGGCAGAATTTTTGTATAATTCCTTAGACTCTCCCTTTTTTGTTGTATTTGGGCTACATCCCTGCCTGCCTCTCCCTCTGGCTATCTCGTCTCACGTCCCTGCCGTTGATGCCCAAGTACAGGACATCAAGGCACTTTGGCAAGTCACACGACTGGCCCTTCTACGGGCCTCCGCTCGCACCAAGGCCCAGGCTGACAGGTACCGGAGACCCCCGCCCATATTTAAGCCGGGTGACATGGTTTGGCTATCGGCCAAGTACATTCACTTCAAGGTACCCAGTTACAAGTTAGGCCCTAAGTATTTGGGTCCTTTTGTGGTACTTCGGCAACTAAACCCGGTGTCTTACAAGCTCCGCTTGCCTCCCACTCTGCGTATCCCGAATGCTTTTCATGTGTCTCTCCTCAAACCAGTGGTGCTGCATCGCTTCTCCCGTGGATCTGTCTCGCCTTCTCCTGTGGCCAACGCTGATAACATCTTTGAGGTCAAGGAGGTCCTGGTAGAAAAGACAGTGAGGGGGAAGCGGTTCTTTCTGATAGATTGGAAGGGGTTCGGGCCAGAGGAGCGTTCGTGGGAACCCGAGGCCAATCTGTCGCCTAACCTCCTCTCTAAGTTCCAAAAAAAGAGGGGGAGACCTAAGGGGGGGGGCTACTGTCGTGGGGGCCGGCGCGGGTGCCCATGCGCCCCGCGTCCGCCCCCCTGCCCACAAGGGGTCCGGCACGGGCGCCGCGGCTACCCGCGACCGTCCCCCTGTCACCCCAGGTCCGGCGCCAAGCCACTTACCCGTCCACGCTCCGGTGTACGCTGCTCCTGCCTGTCCCGGCCGCCGTGCGCGTACCCGCTTCCTAGGATGCGCGCAACGGCTGGTCTCGAATTAAAGGGCCAGTACGCCGGTAATTGGGTCAATTGCCGGCTGCTGGTTCTATTTAAGGTATACGCCCCCAGCACTCTCTGCCAGTTTGTTGGTATGCGTTAGCCTAGTTCTGAGTGTCGGAAAGTCCTGTCTGATTTACCGTGTACCAGTCCGTTCCGCTACATTTCCTGACCTTGCCTGTTTGCCGCCTGCCCTGACCGTCTGCCCGTCTCTGACCACGAATATCTGCCGCCTGCCCTGACCTCCTGCCTGTCCCTGACTACGTCTTTGGATTCTGATTCTATACCTCGCAGTTCCCCGGCCGCCATCACAAACAAGTCACGTCAGGGGTAGCGACCTGGTAGCCTCACGCCGCAGCAAGTCCATCCCACTTTGTGGCGGGCTCTGGTGAATACCGGAGGCTACTTAGACTCTGCTCCCTGGTGTGCCTTAACTATCATCGCTAGCGGTGGTCCAGCAAATCCACCGAACCCTTACAGTATGGTGGCCAAATGTGTCCGACCCCACAGGCTCGAACAGAGGGGGAGGGTATGTGAGAAGGTGACAGGTAGAGTTGCCGAGGGAAGGTATTTTTCCCCTAGGGTACTGTCGTATGTGGCTCTAGGAAGTATATGGAGCAACGTGTGTCACCGAGAGGCCTGGGCTCGGTGAAGGAAAGCCGACAGCTTAGGTGTCAGTAACACTATGTTGCTGACACAGTGTTAGTATAACGGTTCCAGTCCGTTTATTCTGGGTCGGCTTTTCCTGGAGTGGTCAAAGAGCAGGGTGGGTGGCCACTCCCACACACCTGGTGAGGCTGGTATTAGGCCTATAAACCCTGGGCCTGCAGGCTTGTGTTTGTCTCTTGTGTGGACCTCTGCTGCTAAGAGGGAAACCACGCTGGGATCTACTACCTGTGCAAGACAGAAAAGAATCCTCTGTTTAGGTAGAGCTCAGCCGAGCAGGCATTTTGTTTGTGTTTTTGGCCTGAACCTTAAAGCCTTGTGTTTTGTTTCACCTGCCAAATAAACCCAGGCAGCGCCTGGACTTAAACTTTTACATCGCTGTCACTGTCTCTGTCTGGGGAAGCCCATACTGCCTACCATTTATGACATGAGGCAATAAACGGTGTGTTTCTTGATCTGTACCTGAAGTTGTGCTGCGAAGATTCTTAAATTTTTATATATGTATGTATATATATATATGAAAATATATATATATATAGAGAGAGATATATATATATATATAGATAGATAGATAGATGTGTGTATATATATATATATATATATATATATATATACACATAGATAGATAGATATATATATATATATATATACACATAGATAGATATATATATATATATATATATATATATTTTATATATATATTTTATATATATATATATATATATATATATATATAGGAAAATGGAAGCACTTCCCAAAAAAATATCTTTTCGGGTGCCAGCAATACAAAGACCCCTGTCAGAGTCCAGCATATAGAAAAAAGAAAATTTGCGGCACTCACAAGTGAAAAAAATCAACAGTGCTTTATTGCATGTCCAAAAAGGGCGACGTTTCAGCTCAGCTTTCAGCTCAGCTTTATTGCTTGAAAAGGCTCATTCTTAGCTGAAACGTCACCCTTTTTGGACATGCAATAAAGCACTGTTGATTTTTTCATTTGTGAGTGCCGCAAAGATAGATAGATAGATAGATAGATAGATAGATAGATATTAGTGAAAAATAGGAAGCACTCACTGCAATCAATATGAAGCTGGGTGCCAGCAAGCATAAGACCTCTGTCACCGGTCAATGCTTACATAAATGAAAAAAACTTGCAGCACTCACAAAAGTTTGAAAAAAAGTGAAAAAAAAGTGGAGCTTTATTTCATATTAACAGACAACGTTTTGGTTCCTAACAGACCCTTTTTCAAGCAAGCAAATAGTGGACACACAGTGTATAAATAGACAAGTGCTAATACATATGGTAATTAGTGCATCTCATTAGATAAGGAATAAACATGAACATTGCAATAATATGACGTTTACAATCCATAAAAAAAGTTAAGAATATGTGCCAAACAATTATAGTGCATTATAATATAAGTGCAAACAATCCAAAAATCAATGTAAAAAAAATTACATTTTTAATAAGTGATGTGAATCGCATCATCACCAATAGAATATAACATGTGTGGGGTGGGATGAATTCCTCCAACCTTAGAAATATTCATAAAACATACCAGCTAGCAAACTGAGCACATTGTGCATGCGGCATCTCATAAACCGAAGTGAGCATACTCAGTATAGACCAATGGGATCAAAGGAGAATGATGACAAGGACTGAAATCATCAGCCCATGTGCAATTGACTACATGAAGGACTAGCTGCCATATTGGGTAAGGTCACAATAATTCTAAATAAGTATAATACTAAATAAGGGCACTCAGCTAAACCCAAGTCAAACAAGAAAAACAGAGCTTTATGATGAGTAGAGAGCTAGGATGTTAATAACATGTTGCAAACCTAAACAGCATCCTGTCTATGACCCTGAATGAGGATGGAACACAGGCCCTAAAATCACCACTAGAGACACCACTAAGTGGGCAATCCCAGTAGTGCTAATTCCAGCAGTGCAGTCAAAAATGCATTAAACAACACAGAATTCAGTCTGCATTCAAAGCTGAAGCTCCAATAGGTGTCTCCACACCCTGATTTATTGTGCATAAAGATTGCCCAGGGCTCAGTTTTAAACACAAAATACATAAATAAAATTAAAATAAATATAGTGTTGTTATTACAGTCAGAAAAACACCATAATTATCTGCTCGATCCTACAGGCAAACAGTCAGGTGCAACAAAGGTATATGAGTTTGACATGACATACATAAAAATGTTTTTTTTCAGAAAAGCAAAAAAAAATCATTTATTTTTTTTTCAAATAAAAAAATGAATATAAATATTTTATTACACCAAACAGAAAATGAAACAAATTGTAGGAAACAGTTCATATTATCCCCGCTTGAATATCTGGAAAAAAGGAAAAAAGAAAAAAATTATATAAAGATAATATTCACATACAAATCATAAAATATTTCAAAATCCACCAACTCTGAGTGGAGGGTCTGGAAAAAGGGCAATAAATTGGCAAAGTACCTATAAGTAGTATTGAGCGATTATTATCGACACAGTTGAAATCGGCACAGTTTTAATGTTGATCGGATTTTTTAGATCACGCGATAATTTAGGTTAAAATCTGTGCATCATCTATTAATATCACGCCATTTTCGGCGCTTCCTGTCATTTTGGCGGCAGCAAATCAGCTTACAGAATAGAGCAGGGTGAGATGTGTGTGCGACGTCATGACTGGGGATGTGTATGGTTGCGATTGGCTGGAAAAAATCACATGACCTCGTTTTACATAGAACAGCCCTTCCTGTTCATGATCAGTGTCTGTCAGCGTCTCATAGCAGTAGGACGTGCGCTCTGCCTGTGTCCAAACAGCTCAGCGAAATTATTCTATTTCTTCACAGAGAAAGCTCTACTGTTAGCTGTGATCCTTACAACTTAGTTAGATCAGAGATTTGAAGATTTTATGTAGCTAGGTA
The DNA here is from genome assembly GCA_025379985.1 of Phyllomedusa bahiana. Classification (NCBI taxonomy): domain Eukaryota; kingdom Metazoa; phylum Chordata; class Amphibia; order Anura; family Hylidae; genus Phyllomedusa; species Phyllomedusa bahiana. Next base: position 152 of record JAODAL010045107.1, on the reverse strand, counting down.
GAGAATTTTAAAGGAGCATCTACCGCTGTAAAGTCACGGGGAGGAGCGTGCGGGGGGGTCCCGCGGGCAAACACAGACAAGCTCGTTAAAGAATACTGGATATAGTTCACCAAGACTTAGTTTAAATTGCACTGCAATACTTTATTTTAAAA
>JAODAL010045106.1:0-32249 GCA_025379985.1 Phyllomedusa bahiana | reverse complement strand
AATTTTCATTTTTTTGAAAAAATGTTTCCTTATGGGCTAAAAGCTTCAGTTTCCCAATTGATGTCTGGATAGTTAAAGTCGCCCATAAAAATAACCTCATTCTGATTAGCCGCCTCATCTATGTGCCTGAGGAGTACATCTTCCATGGGTTTTGTTATATTTGGGGGCCTATAGCAGACCCCTATTAGTATGATATTGTTATGTTCCCCCCATGTAATTTACCCATAATGATTCCACATGTCATTACCTGTACCTATATCTTCCCGCAGTGTTGGCTTCAGTCAGGATTTTACATAGAGACAGACAACTCCCCCTTCCGTTCTTTACGATCCTTTCTAAATAGACTGTAACCCTGCTAGTTAACAGACCAGTCAGAGCTCTCGTCCAGCCATGTCTCAGTTATCCCCACTATGTCATATTTTTCTTCAGCTATTATATTTCTAGTTCATTAATTTTGTTGGTCAGACCCCGGGCATTGGTCAGCATGCATTTGATAGACTTGTCAGTTTTTATTCCTTTCTCCCTGATCTTTTTATCTATTGCTACACCCCCTCCCTCCACTCCACCCCCTGTTTTTTTCCTAATTCCCAGCTCTCTATCTTCACTATCTTGCATGCTATATGTGTAGTTACCCTCCCCCCAGTCCCTAGTGTAACTATGACTCCAACTTCCTGGCCATGTTGTCCCCCAATACAGCGCCCCTCCCTTTTAGGTGCAGCCCATCCCTAGCATAGAGTCTGTAGCAATACAGAAGTCAGCCCAGTTCTCCAAAAACCAAATCCCCCTTTCCTACACCAATTTTTTTGGGACTTATTTTACTTCTCTAATCTCCGCTGCCTCTATGGTGTGGCTCGTGGAACAGGTAATACTTCTGAAAATTACCGTGGAGGTCCGTGCCCTGAGCTGTGGGCCGAAGTCCCTGAAATCGTTCTTAAGGACACTCCACCTCCCTCGAACTTTGTCATTGGTGCCCAAAGTGGACCCTGACAGCTGGATTATCACCAGCCCCACCCAGCAATCTGTCAACCCGCTCCGCGATATTTCGAACCCGGGCCCCAGGTAAAAAAAACACTGTTCGACGATCCCCGTCTTTGTGGCAGATTGCCCAGTCTGTGCCCCAATTATTGAGTCCCCCCTACTAGCACCCGTCTAGCCTGACTGCACTCCTATTCCCCATCTTACTGGAGCAGACAGGGGTAGTGTCTTGATGCAGCAATGCTATTTCTGAACCGACATCCCCCCTCATCCGCCAATTTTGAAAATTTGTTGGGGGCCCCAGTTTAGGTAGCTCCGAACTTTCCCTTACCCTTTCTTTTTCTGTTACCATTTTGCTGCCTTATGTTCCTGCCCTCCATGCTCCACCCCCAGTATCTACACCTGGGTGATTGCCGTGGGCACCCGGCTCGTTCCAATTTGGGAATGGCCCTCGTGTGCACTTGCTCTTTAGATCCAGGATCCGGGTTTAAAAAGTGAAAGTGTGCCCATCTTGCACAGCGTATCCCCCCTCAAAACTGTTGCTCGGATGGCATAATTGATAGGTTGTCCCGGACAGATTGCAAACTGGAATCATGGGGATGTTCCCAAAAAAAGAATATGACAAAAATTATAATAATAAGTAATTTATTTCCCCCTTAAAAACTCTCCAAATCTAAAGTTCTAAAATTAAACTTCAAATTTTAAAGAAAAAAACCATTTTAAAAGAAAACACTGCAAAATCGTTACTCGTAAAAAATTCTCCTTTAAACCTTCCCACACTGTGTTTGGCTGTGCTGAAATTCCCCTTCAGAAGCAAAAGCCATTTAAACATTATCCTGACTGTCTTTTGCTTGCATTAGATAGTCGAGAACAATATCATTTGCTAATAATTTGGAATGCGTGTTTTCTATCCAATGAGTTTTTTCCCTAGTTAAACATTTTCTTGGAAGAACTACCTATAAGCCAAATTTTGGAACTCAAAATTTTCTATGACATTAAAAGAAAAAAAACGCCGGTATCTTACCTTGTGCGGGGGGTTTTTTGAGTACTCATTTATAGTAACAGTTCGGTTTAATAGCCTCTGTATTTAAGAGCATTGCCGTCTGAAAGGGTTACTAATGTGGGTGACTTCATTAGTGAGGCCTTTATGTCATAAAGAAGATTCCATAAAAAAGGGCCCTACTTCCATGATCGTGCCCTTTTGATGCGCCCCGGGCCGAGTTGATACCCACACATGGCCGCCTTGTGGAATTTGGAGGGTTTTAGCAGGGGAAAAAAAAAGGGGTTTCTGGATTAACAACCCTTGTTGTGATTGAAGGGGGTGGGTGGGGGGAAGGATCCCCCTTTAAATTGCCGGTGGGAAACCCGCTACAAAGAGCGCTCTCCCCTTATTAAAAAAAAGCCCAGCCATAAATGGGTGACAGACTGAGCCAGATCTATATGCATGGGGTTTATTTGTTTTTGTGTCTATGTTTGTTATGTTGTTCTCCGTAAATTTGTTAAAATGTATATATTGCAAATCTGTATTAAATTGTATATTGGCATTAACCCTCTAAGCCCAAGGGAAGGGCAACCCTCCAGCCATGGTTCCCTAGAGGTTTCCCCCACAGGGGGTTTTTCCTCTCCTGAGTGCTGAAGGGTGACTCTTCGTGAGTCGAGGGTTTTTCCATTTTTTCCGGTGTCATGTGATTTTTAATAAAGTTTGGATCATTTGACACCTGATTACAGTTTATTGTGTGTTTATTTCGCGTTCTTTGGTTTTAACTATTTTGCTTGGGGTCCATCATATATTGAGACCGGACATCACCGAATCAGTGAGTGTGTTCGACTATGTGTGTAACTCTCATTGAGTTCAATGCAGAGGGCTGCACGCAAGCAAGTCTATGGAGACAGAGGCTACGCAGAGGGATCCCCGGAACTGCCGCCATGCGCCGCCACCGCCAATCGTTAGGGTCCTATGGAAGCACATACAGTTACAGGCTTCTATAGAGCAGAGAGCGAAGGCTCTCCGCTCCGCAGAGTACTCTGGTGATCCGCAAGCAAGTTCACCGGAGTACACAGCACAGGAGGCGCGAGTGTCATCATGATGGCTGCACGGCCTGTCTATATTGAAGAGAGCGGGACTTGCTAGTGGAGAGGGGAGCTAGCGCTGTGCTTCACAGCAGCACTAAATACTTTTCCACTTACTCTGTGAATGGAGCAGCCGAGCCCCTGCTGTTTCTCTGCCTGTGGGCGGGACAATTTGAATGTGTGAAGCCCGCCCATCGGGCCGGGGACTTGCTGATGTAATCAGCCACTCCGTGATTAAGCCCCACCCCAGTGGGTGGGGCTTCAGATTCAAATTGTCCCGCCCACAGGCAGAGAAACAGCAGGGGCTCGGCTGCTACATTCACAGAGTAAGTGGAAAAGTATTTAGTGCTGCTGTGAAGCAAAGCGCTGGCTCCCCTTTCCATTAGCAAGTCCCCCTCTTCATTTCTATTGTTTCTATCTAGCTAAGGGAGGGCCCAAGAGGGGTGTATGTATATATATATATATATATATATATATTATATATATATATATATATATATATATGTATCTGCTTGAGGGCCACAAATATAGCTGCCTATATGGGCCCCTCAGGCAGGTATGTGTGTATATATATATGTGTGTGTGTGTGTACAGTGTCAGATTGGCAAACCATAGGATCGGTGAATCCTCCAGTAGTCCCTGGGTCTGACACAGCAGGGCCCGCCGTGGCCACGTAGCGTTGAGGGCCATAATACTGACCTGGCTGTGCAGCCAAGGAGATTTACTGCTTGGACCTGTCTCAGTAATCAGATAGCGGGGATCTGTACATGACTTATCCTGGACCCCGTCCTCTATCTTACCAGCCCTGTTTTCCATCATTAAGGGACGTGAGTTATATTTATTGCATACATCTTGTTGTTTTTTTCCTTAGATGTTCCGTATTGTTGTTATCAACTGCAATTTTTCCCTGATGAACCCCAGTACCTAGGGGGGAAACACGTTGGAATATTGGAATATTTATGCGTTATTGATCATCTTCCTATGACGCATCATCAATTCATAGTATTATTGAACATCAAACGTATATTGTCTGTTGTATTGTTATTTATCACAGCACTTTTTTTGTTTGTGCACTCCATTTGTGGTATATGTGTTTTTCTTTTTTTCATTTAGATGTAGCTAGGGACAGGGTTAGTTTAGGTTCCAGTGTGGGGGCGCCCTTATTGGGGCGATTTTCCCATTTTTGAGGCAGACAGGTCTTTGATAGGGTATATTTGAGGGTGACTTTTCGTTTTCTTTCTCAATTCTTATTTATTTTTATTAAAAGTTATGTTTTATGTATCTTTATTCTAGGTGTTATACCTGTAGTTGTTTTGGCAGCCAAGGAGAGGCAGCGGCGCGATGAGGTAACTACATTGCGCCACTGCCTCTCCTCGGGCTCCACGGCCGTCACTCTGCTGTGTGGCCGAGGAGCTGCGGGAGAAGCGTCCGGGCACTAGCGGCGTGATGGCGTCACACCACCAGTGTCCGGCAGAATAGGAGTGTGCTCGGATGGGGAACATAAGATGAGTATTATTGTTGTTATTTTTAATGACGGTTACCTGTGTGAAGTGACATATATCTATCTATATACCTGCCTGAAAGTAACTATATCTATATACCTGCCTATGGGGAGCTATATCTATATACCTGCCTGTGGGGAGCTATATCTATATATCTGCCTGTGGGGACCTGTATCTATCTATATACCTGCCTGAGGGGAGCTATATCTATATACCTGCCTGTGGGGAGCTGTATCTATATATCTGCCTGTGGGGAGCTACGTCTATCTATATACCTGCTGTGGGGAGCTACATCTATATACCTCCCTCTGGGGAGCTACATCTATATACCTGCCTGTGGGGGCCTATATCTATCTATATACCTGCCTGAGGGGGCCTATAACTATCTTTATATCTGCCTGTGGGGAGCAATAAGTATCTATATATCTGCCTGTGGGGACCTGTATCTATATACCTACATGTGGGGAGCTATATCTATATACCTGCCTGTGGGGGACCTGTTTCTATCTCTATAACTGCCCGTGGGGACCTATATCTATCTTTATACCTGCCTGTGGGGAGATATATCTATCTATATACCTGCCTGTGGAGAGCTATACCTATCTATATACCTGCCTGTGGGGAGCTATATCTATGTATGTACCCGACTGTGGAAACCTATAGTGCCTATTTGATGAGGGAAACTACCTAACTGAGGGGACTTATATACCTATAAGTAAGGAGTTGCTGGAAAAGTGAGGATTCTAATATATTTGTGTCCAAAACTGCAGGGACGAGTGTTGGTCAGGAGAAGTCAGCATGGTGGTGTGGACCGGATGGAGAAGAAAAGGGAACGTGAACGACTCATCGGAGAAACATCACCTGTGCGTCACTAAATGTACCTGAATTGTAACCACCTATATGTGTACAAGTGATTTATATTCAGTAATGGTGTGGCGGTAGAATTCAGTCACTATGTGGTGGTGATATGTGGCGGTATTATTCAGTCATTATGTGGTGGTGATATGTGGCGGTATGATTCAGTCATTATGTGGCGGTATTCAGTCACTATGTAGTGGTGATATGTGGTCATGATGTGGTGTGATTATTCAGTTATTATGTGGTGGTGATATGTGGTCATGATGTTGTGGCATTATTCAGTCACTATGTGGTAGTGATATGTGGTCATGGTGTTGAGGTATTATTCAGTCACTATGTGGTGGTGATATGTGGTCATGATGTTGTGGCATTATTCAGTCACTATGTGGTGGTGATATGTGGTCATAATGCTGAGGTATTATTCAGTCACTATGTGGTGGTGATATGTGGTCATGATGTTGTGGCATTATTCAGTCACTATGTGGTGGTCATATGTTGTTATAGTGTGAAGGTACTATTTAGTCACTATTTGGTGGTGATACGTGGTCATGATGTTGCAGTATTTGGTCTTTGTATGATTATAGGTAATTTTAGCCTTGGGATTCTGGTTTATGTAGTAGTGTTATTTGGTAATTGTACAACCAATATTTAGTGGTTTTATACTCCGTACTTTGTGTTGTAGCTTTTGGTATATTTGTAATAATATAAAGTGTATCATTCGGGAGGGGGACATATATCTTTAGACCTTTTATGTTCACCACCGGTATCCTGCTGCAATTAGGTGACAGAGACTCAGAAGCCCCAGCACTCCATACTGATTACAGATTAGTGTGATGTTGTCATCACATAGGTCTGTATAAGTTGGAGCGAGACCGGGCAGGACACTGTACAGTTGGCGGAGACAGCGAGGCAAAGTGGGCCCCTAAAATAAAGTCCTCTGGTGGGCCCTAGGCATCCCAATCCGACACTGCTCAGGTACATACTCGCCCAGAGCTCTGGGATACGAGCTTCCCCCGTGTACAACAAAAACAGGCTTGGGGAGACATCTCAGAGGAGCTTTATCCAGGGTACTGGAGCAGGAATGATGCTAGACAGCAGGGGCTGGTCCATAAGTTCATTTTAAACATTGTTTTCCTTGCAATGCCTTATTTTTGTTTGTCCCCATTTCCAGCAGTCGTCACTACAAGACTTGGCACATGTCTGTTCAACATGGTGACATCTGCGCATTTGCCACAGAGATGCTGCAGCCCTGATGTACAAGTAGCTCACATCAAAACACCAGATACTGGTTAATATAGCTAGATGGGGGCCACAGGAACAATACAAGTCACTTATTACACAGCTGCCCAAAACCTTTATCATTGCAGCAATACAAATTCTGAGATTCACTACTCCACATCCCCTACATACAGTATATGTTGACGACGATTGCTAGTTTGAAATGTAATTTTTGGCCACTTATTTAAAACTGGTATAGTGAAATCAGAATGGTTTAATTGCCACAATGACAAAGTTGTGCTGGCTAAAAAGATAGGGCCACATGTATGAAACTGTGTGGGTCCAAAACTCACTCTTTTGCCCGTAGTAACCTATGGGCAAAAAAAGGGAGTTTTAGACCTAAACAGGTTCATACATGCAGGTTCAACAGTTGAGGATGTCAAGACATGCTGAAAGAGCATGTGTGACCGCTTCCTGAAGTGGCTCCGTGAAGGGGAACGAAGTGGGGCCTATCCCTCCCGTCATTCAATGGCTTCTTACAATGATGAGCTGGCATTCATCATGCCTCAGCAGGAACTCCGCTGGTAAGCATTTAATATTTAGTTAAAGGTTGTTCAATGCTAATAACATACAGCATTATTTTTGGTTTATTTCTTCCATAGGTCGTCTGGTAATGTTTGTGTAGCCATGGCACTGGTCCCCGCTGCGGACGATGAATGCCAGCTGCGGGAGAGTACCCACCCCTTTCATGGCTACCTCAACCATCCCAGAAGCAGAGGGGGAAGAAGAAGACTTACCAAGACCTTCATGAGTGGACTCTCCTGGACATGGGTACACAATGGCAAAAGCAGCAGCACCCATCTTGCGCTGCTGCAGTTGCCGACCTGGTCTGGGGGTGGTTTTTGGGTGATGGTATTATAATTTTTTATTAATTATGTTAAAAATTATCATTTTAATAAATTATATTTTTCTGCACTTTCAAACCTTATCTTGTTATATTTCTGCAGTGGGAGCTGTCGGTAATGTACAGCCAAGTTCCCATTGCAGTGGCCACATGGAGAACTACACTTCTCCGGCCACTTTATTAGGTACACCATGCTAGTAACGGGTTGGACCCCCTTTTGCCTTCAGAACTGCCTCAATTCTTGTGGATAGATTCAAAAAGGTGTTGCAACGATGCTCAATTGGTACCAAGGGGCCCAAAGAGTGCCAAGAAAATATTTCCCACACCATGACACCACCACCACCAGCTCTGAACCGTTGATACAAGGCAGGTGGATCCATGTTTTCATGTTGTTGACGCCAAATTCTGACCCTACCATACCGAATGTCGCAGCAGAAATCGAGACTTCATCAGACCAGGCAAGTTTTTCCCAAACTCTACTGTCCAATTTCGATGAGTTGGGCAATTGGAGCCTCAGTTTCCCGTTCTTAGCTGAAAGGAGTGGAAACCCGGGTGGTCTTCTGCTGCTGTAGCCATCTGCCTCAAAGTTCGCGTACTGTGCGTTCAAAAGATGCTCTTCTTTCCCACCTTGGTTGTAACGGGGGGGCTATTTGAGTCACTGTTTGCCTTTCTAAACAGCTCGAACCAGTCTGCCCATTCTCTTTGACCTCTGGCATCAACAAGGCATTTCCGCCCAAGGGGCTGCCGCTCACTGGTGTTTTTTCTTTTCGGACCATTCTCTGTAAACCCTAGAGATGGTTGTGCGTGAAAATCCCAGGAGATCAGCAGTTTCTGAAAAAAAACTCAGACCAGCCCTTCTGGCACCAAAAACCATGCCACGTTCAAAGGCATCAAAATCACCTTTCTTCCAATACTGATGCTCGGTTTGAACTGCAGGGGTTGTCTTGACCATGTCTTACATGCCCAAATGCACTGAGTTGCCGCCATGTGATTGACTGATTAGAAATTAAGTGTTAACGAACAGTTGGACAGGTGTACCTAATAAAGTGGCCGGTGAGTGTAGATAGAAGCCGCGGTCAGCAGCAGCCACAACACATAAGTGGTTAACAGAGATAGGAGGCTTCCTTTACCTAACCATCGGCACCCCACAAACATGATTGCAGAGTTGCCATGGCAGCTGAAGCCATAATTTATGGCCTGTCAGGCTTAAAACCTATTAAAATTTTGCCAAAGCCCAGGGTAAAATAAAAGTCGTAACAGGCATAACACATAGCAATACTGTTATTTATTGCTATGAATTAGAAAAGTGATCAAGTGATCACATAATGTAGTCCCATAATAGGACAAAACAAAATGTAAAAACAAAAAAAATGGAAAAAACACAGTTAAGACAAATGTTTAAAGATATAAAAAAAAAATTATATAAAAACACAAACATTGTTTCCTCAGTTTTTTATAGAAGAATATAAAAGGTACAGAAAATAAATTTCAGCATGTCCATAATGATCCAATCTTAACAATTATCATGTTATTTAATCCGTACTTGCCATTGTTGCCAACTCTCCTGGAATGTCCGAGAGACTCCTGCAAAGAGGAGAGATCACTAAGACTTCTGGGAGAGCTGGCAAATCTCCTGCAGCCGGCAGACAAATGGCTGTGGGCTTCTATTTATTTAGCAGTGATGCAGGGTTAAGGCATCATTAGACTCTGCCCTAATGTCACTGGGTGCAGAGGGGGCCATGCCGTAGCTAGACTGGCTCTGGAGGAAAGCTGATTGATGTTACTATCCAAGGTACAGGAAAAGCTCAATGAAATCACAACCCCAGACCGGTTTCCTCTAGAACTGTCAAGCAGTTGTGAAAAGGGGTGTATGACTTTTGTGTAAAAGGGGATACTTCATTTAAAATGAGGGTGTAGTTTATGTAAATCATTGGTAAATTGGCGAATATGATGTTAGCACCTGATACTTTATATTATGTTAATTATAAAAGGGAATGGATCACCGGACTTAGTATTCTTTTATTTTGTTTGTGGACCAACTTGACCCATGCAGTATATATATATTTAATTTTTTGGGGGGACCAACTTGTCCCATGCAGTGTGTGTATATGTGTATATATATATATATATATATATATATATATATATATATATATATATATTATATATATATACTGCATGGGACAAGTTGGTCAAAATAAATAAATAAATAAATATATATATATATATATTACATACATATATATATATATATATATATATATATATATATATATATACATATTGTAAGGTGGCAACAGCAGGAAGGGTATATAATGGGGTATATATCCGCGCCAGGGTGCTCGCATATTCGTTCAGATGCCCCGACACATGCCCCCAAGCAAAGGAGCCTTGGGGGAATGAAAGGCCAATATTAGATAGGTGTCGACAGTATAGACTGTCGACATATGTTTAATGTTTAACCCCTTAACGACCGCGCACCGTCTTTTGACAGCGCCGGTGCGGGTCGTTCGTCTGCAGCGACGTCTTTTGACGTACGCTGCAGACATCGGGAGTTTGCGGCGCCCGGCGTCCGCAGCTGCGCTGGGATCGGGGCTGAACTACACAGCCCCGATCCCAGAGCATGTCCTGCAGGCATCGGGAAGCGGAGGAAACCTCCGCAACCCGAATGCTTTAACCCTTTGATTGCGGCGGTGCGTTACCGCAGCGCAATCAAAGGGATCCCCTGCTCTGTCGGGTGATCGGAACGCCGGTCACCCGACAGAGCTCAGGGACCGGCTGCACAGTCAGCTCTGGGGACCTAGCTTGAGCCCCAGAGTTGTCTGTGTAGAAGCCAGTGATTAGGACGCACTGTGTGCTGTCCTAATCACTGCCTGTGTCAGACTGACACAGATTGCATGTATTAGCATATATGAATATGCTAATACATTACTAAGTGTAAAAAAAAAAATAAAAAAAATTTAAACAGTTCTCCCTTCATGGATGTCAAAAAAAAAGTACAAAAAAACCATAAAAAGTGTAAAAAAAAGAATAAAAAAATAAAATAATAAAATAAAAATAAATATTTAATAAAAAAATAATTGTACATAAATTACACGCACAAAAAAACCTACACATATTTGGTATCCACACGACCGTAATAACCCTGTAGAATTAATCTAACAAGTTATTAAGTGTGAAATGTGAATGGTGTAAAAAAAAAATTAAAAAACAAAAACAAATTTTGTAAAAAAAAAAAAAAAATACTGCAATTATTTATAAGTGTGAACTTGAAACTATTCCGTTATAAAGGGTACAACTTGTCTCGAATAAAACGAGGCCTCATCCAAACTGCGTCATTGAAAAAATAAAAAAAGTTACAACTGTTTAAACGCAAGGAGGCCAAAAACTAAAAAAATGTTCTGGTCATTAACTACTTTTCAGGCGTTCGGCTTAAGGGGTTAATGTTCGCATTGCTTTCAGCCATTCCTGGGTCGGCCTTTAATTGGGAGTGAGCAGGGCCGCCAACAGAAATTTCAGGGCCCCAAACAGCTTAAGCGCTTGGGCCCCCTGTAAACCCCGCCCCCAGCAACCCTATCGCCGCGCCCCCAGCAACCCCATCGCCAGAAAAGAAAAGCAATTGCGCCATTGTTTTTGGATTTATTTCTTGTTGTATTTTACAATGTACAGTTTAACTGTATTCTGTGGGTTAGTACATATAAAAGGGCCAGTAAACATCACTAGATGATCACCACTATCATGTTACTGATCAATCCAGTATACTAAGACCAATATTGCCAAACAGCAATATACAAAGACCATATAATACCATCACATCATCACCACAGATCTCCACCATAACAATGCTGAATAGCACCATACTGTCACTGAATATAATTCATTACAATAAGACCAATAATACCTCCATACAGTGACCATATAGTGGGAGATACAAGTGCACACAGGGCAGTTGCATTTAGTGACTCACAGTTGACGTCTTGTCAGATGAGTCGTTCATGTTCCGTTTTCTTCTCCGTCCGCTCCAGACTGCTATCATGACTTCTCCTGGCCACCACTTGTCCCTACAGAATTCACAACTTAAACACCTGAGATGTCTCAATTTTTTTTATCACCTTCCTACTTGTGCCCACCCTGCTATGTACAATTTCATCATCCATATTGGCCCAAATGGTAGTTCGGTATATATCCCCTTCTACGTAGGTATGAGAAGTGGGCTTCCTGTATGTAGTAGCCGGGTAGTTTTCAGTAAGGTTTTACCTCCAATAGTATGTGCGTAATTAGAACGGGTTGCCAGGGAGGTAGGTGGTTAGCCTGGAAGGTAAGTGGGTAAAGGTAGTTGGGTACTAATTGGGTAACAACTAGGGTAGCCCAGGGAGGTTGGTGGGTAGGTAGCTGAGATCGATAGCCATGTAGAGGGGGGGCCCCCTCCTCCACTTCTAGCTGGTGGTGACTGTGGGAGCCCAGCACAGCACAAAGCTGGCTGGGGAAAGGAAAGGACCCGCACACACAGCTGGCCTTGGGGAGAGCAAGTGGGGGCCCCACAAACGATAGGCTGGCCTGGGGAGAGCAAAGTGGGTTGGCCCCACAAACGAAGTGCTGGCCTGGGGAGAGCAGGTGGGCCCCACATAGGCATACCTGGGGAGAGAAAGTGGGGTCCCCACAACGATAGGGCTGGCCTGGGCGAAGCATGTGGGGGCCCCACATAGGGCTAGCCTGGGGAGAGAAGGTGGGGGCCCCACAAACGATAGGGCTGGCCTGGGGAGAGCAGGTGGGGGCCACACAGTCGACAGAGCTGGAGAGAGGAAGGAGGCCCGCGCTCAGTCCGGTTAAAGTTTTCACTTACATCTCCTGTACTGCAGCTGTAAACCAACCAGAGCCAGGACCTCACCTCGCCGCCCGCACACTAGCCAATGGAGGGAACCAGGACAATTTAAATCAGTGAGGCCCTTATTTTACTGGGCCCCGTACAGGAGTACCGGCTGTACCCCCTGTACGGCAGCCCTGGGAGTGAGCATAGAGCAGGGTGGGTGCTCCCTCCCCATGGTTTTCCACGCAGGAGATTTCCCTGGAGTATATAAGTCTGCAGGTAAACTGACTAAAGTGGTACAACCCCTGAGACTCACCTTCAATTATGGGTGGAGACTGGCTGGAAAACCAGCAGTAAAAAACTTACAGGCCTGTCAGTAAAAGATGGTCTGTGTTAGTTAGAGCCCATACAGGCAGCCTTTGTATTATTTATGTTTGGGGCATGCCTTGCACTTGTTTTTGTGTTCTGTTTGCTGCTAATAAAAAATACAGAGGCCCTGTATTTATTGCACCCAATATCTTCTCTGTCCTCTGCCTGAAAACATAAGGTACCAAGATCCAGAGCCGCTAGAGCTCACTATAAATATAATACTATATATATAATGATATATTATATATACGATATATACATACACTTGTATATATATATATATATATAAATATATATAAATGTATATATTTTTGTTTTTATTTATTTGACCAACATTGCCATGCAGTATATGATATACTGTATATATATATAATATAATATATAAAAATATAGAAATATAGTATATATATATAATTTATATATATATTGTGAGACATTGACAGCGACGTTTGGGAAGGAAGATATGTTTCCCCTAGAACGCTCTCATATGTGACTATAGTGACGTGCATGGATACGTTGGTCACCGATTGCCTGGACTCGGTGAAAGGAAAGCCACAGTATTGAGTCCAGTAGCACTATGCTGCTGACATGTGTTTTAAAGAAGCGTTCCAATCCGCTGTGTCCTGGTTCGGCTTTTTTCCCTGGAGGTGGCTCAAAGAGCTGGGTGGGTGGCCACTCCCACGCCCAGGTGAGGCGGGGCTCAGGCCTAAAAGCCTTGTTCTGCAGGCCTGATCATGGCCTGCTGGTGGAATACAGCAAGCCACATGTTAATGCAAGCCCTGTTACTCTGTATAATTGGTTAGTACAAGAGGCAACTGAGTGTGTCTCTGGCTGTAGTCATTGCCATTACTGTTTTTAGTTAGAGCTCAGTCCGAGCAGGATATTTTGTTTTGTATGTTTGCCTGACATTAAGGCTGTGTTGTTTTGTTACCATTCTAATAAACCCAGGCCTAGTCCCTGGACTGGACTTGTTTATGCTGGTGGTCCCTGTCTCCGTCTGGCCAAATCCAGGCTGCTACTGAACGCTGAGCTAACCCCCACATTATGGTGCATCTGGATGCGGGCACGCAGACGTTTAAAGAGACATACACGCGTTTAATGGACCTTGTCTGCAATTGTTGCAAAGGGCAACGGCCGGTGGTAAAAGTCCTTGGATAACGCTTAACTCTATGTCCTGTTTAAAGCTGCAGCTGCGGCAGCAATCAGAGACCCGCACAATGGATGAACTTTTAAAACAGCTTAATCCAGCAAACAGTAGGCCCCCTTCCAGCTGATGACAGCGAACCAAGAAGCTGCATGGAGAGGCCATGAGGGGCCCAAGCCGAAACCAATGCCCTGCCTGCTCAAAGAAGCGTAACCGTCTCGCCTTAAATGAGCAGCAACACATTAATAAGCAGCTCCTAGAAGCAGGTCCTGCGGTGCGCAAAATTGCAGAGACGCCAAGCTCGCTGAAATACCACCACCCGTGCTGCCGTGCAGTCTTCCCCGCAGAAATGACGCGTACAGATGACGTCGAGGCCTACATACGGGTCTTTGAAAGAGTGGCTGAGCAAGAGAAGCTACCGATGGCATCAGTGGGCTGAAGTGCTGGCGCCTATCCTAACAGGGGAGCCGCAAAGGCGTATTTCGACCTCAGTGAGCAAGAACGCCAAGGACAATCTGAAGTTAAAAGAAGGCGAGATCCTGGCTCGCTTGGGAGTAACATGAATGTGCGAGCCGCGAACGGTCACAACCTGTGCTTTTCTGACCACTTCCCGCACGCGCATCTCAGATGTACGACCTGATCCACTTGTAAAAATGACTACAACCGAGGAGTCCTACAACCTGCACAAAATAGTGGAAAGAGGTCGTCTGGACAAGTTCGTCCGTTCCATGCCTATCCTGGGATCCAGCGCGTTGGTTTGGACAAGGCGACCCCAAAAATGCGAGGCATCTGGTTAACCTGGTTGAAAGGACAAAGCCACCGAGGACTTGCTTCAGCAGCCTCCCCGGGAACGCTCCAATCCCATGGACAGCTCCCTCGTCCGGAATATCGGTAAGACTAGTCCCCATATATAAGGGGTGTGAAAAAGTGTCCCAACAGGTTGGTGGCTCAGAGGGGGACTCTTTGGGAAGGAAAGGACCCAAATTGGACAGGCCTCGGTCAAGGGAAGAGTCTCAAGGAGACCGGGGGCCGCATACTGTGCTGGCGGTGTAAAGGACCCCTGGGCATGTTGCCAGCCAATGTCCCCTAACAGTATGAGCCGATGGAGTGCAAACACAGCTAGGCTGCAAGGTCGTAATTTGCCCTGCCAGTGTGCACTGCAGGATACTGATTCCCAGGGACTGAACGGCAGCTGTGTCATCTAAAAGTGTAATGACTATCCGGTAACGGCTCTCCTGGACTCAATGGGAGTCTGGTCACCCTGGAGCACGCCAGTCCCTGATTGACCCTACGTCACTCCCTGGACTCGTGGTAGGGTCCTGTGTAACCTGTGGGACACAAAGGAGAACCCAACTGCCCTAGACAAACTCGAGACATTCCTTGCGGTGTTTGCCTCACATGAAGCTGGCCGTGGTCAGGACCCCTCATGCATACGTGATCCTAGGGAGAGACTTCCTATTCCCCCTATTTCAGGACTTGTGGGAAAAAGTATAAAAAAAAAACAAAACATGTCCACAGATGCGGTAACTAATGATAAATGATTTGACAAAAACCATGTGTACCCAGAAACCATAATGACCCTGATTCCAGATTCCCGCAGTAGGGTGACCACTGAGAATAGTGATAGTTTTCCCCTAACTGTGATGGCGAGTGAAATGGAGGAACGGGAGTAAATGTCTACTGTACGACTTAGAGGTCTCCTGGGATAATATTTGAGGACTGCTCACTCAGAGATCCCACCCAGGTAAAAGCCAGAGAGAATGTGAAAGTTCATAAAGTGGGAGCCTCAATACCCGAGGGGCCGATACAGTGTTTTCCACACATGCAGTCAACCAAGAGCTGTTATACATGTTGACAAGGACGGGGGAGAGGATGTGGAACAATTGGTAGTACCACCAGCCATATCGGATAATGTGTGTTAGATCTCTCCGATAAGCATCGTTAGGGAGGGGCCATTTGGGTACTGGAAAAGACCAAAAGAGCGCATTCTTCAAAGGTTTATTGGCCATGGTGCACACTGACTTAAAGATGTACTGTGAAAACCTCCCCAGTGCCAGTTAACGGCTCTGATGCCCCATTTGCCAGCCCCCTGTTGCCATTTGCCGATCTAGGAGGTACCCTTTGTAAGATAGCGATGGATCTAGTGGGCCCACTGTAAGCGGTCTGCAAGTGGACATCAGTACATATATGTGTGCTATACTATGCCACCCGTAACCCAGAGGCTGTATCCCTTACGTAATACAATCATCTAAAAGTAATGCACGGAGCTGTTTCTACATGTTCACCCGGACTGGTATACCAAAAGAGATCCTAACTGACCAGGAACCCCCCCCTTTAAATGTCAAGGGTTATGAAAAGAATTGTGTCAAATTATTAGAACATCAAACATCTGCACACATCTGTAATCACCCACAAACAGATTGTTTGTGTGGAAAGGTCAACAAGACCCTAAAGAGATGTTAAAGAGGTGGTTAGTAAGGATGGGAAAGGACTTGGGACTGCCCTTCTGCCATACTAATGTTCCCAGTCCGGGAATTTCCACAGTCATCCACAGGTTTTCTCCCCGTTTGAGTTAGTCTAGGTATACATCACGGGCCCTTCAATATAGCTAACGAAACTTGGGACGCACGAGTCCACCCCCATACAAGAGTGTTATTGAACACAATTTCCTTATGCAGGATCGTATTGCTGCAGTCCATGCCCAACAGTCAGGAACATTTACAGCAGGCCCAGAAGCCCAAAGCCGGGTGTATTATAGGTCTGCCAAGTGAGGACCTTTCAACCCAGGTGATCGGGTTTTCTAGTGTTAGTACCCACACCTTGGAAATAAAATTTTTAGCAGAAATGGCAGGACCGTATGAGATAATTGAAAAGTTCGGGAAGTAAATTTATAGAAGTATATCAGCCAGGGCCAAAAGAAAACCAGAACAACTTGTATCATGGTAAATTTATTAAACCGAGGAAAGAATAGTGGAGACCCTGACTCTTTAATGTACCCCCACATAGGTTTCATAGTGCGTAAAACAAGTCCCTGTCCAAGTCCCAGAACAGGAAACCCTTGAATTCGTATAAGAAATAAGGATGTGTTTTCTCTGAGTTACCTGGCGTCATCTAAAGTGATGGGAACATGACATTGACACCGAACCGGAGTAAAGGTCATCTGAAAAAAAAAAACCCCCCCGCCCGTACCGGTCCCAGAAGCTCGTAACGGGCCATATCAGAGGAGGTCAAGAAATGTGGACCTCGGATTAGTTGAGGAGCTCCAGAAGTGATTGTCCGCCCAACACGGCTGAAAAACCAACAGCCTGATGGCTCATTACGCTTCCGGTAAAGACATCAGGAAGTTAAATGAGGTCTCAAAGTTCGATGCGTACCCAATGCCGAAGGTAGGATGATTAATGAGAGGCCTAGGTCATGCCATATATCTTCTCAACTCTTGACCTCACTAAAGGTTATTGGCAGGTACCCCTACCCCACCCTTACCAAAAGGGCCAAAGAAAAGACGCTTTATGCCACCCCAGATGTCCTGTTTTCAGTATGACTGCTTACGTTTGGGTTGCATGGGGCTCCAGCAACCTTTCCAGAGGCTAGTGGAATGTACTTCTCAAGCCCCATCGTCATTATTCTTCAGCTGAATCTCAGACCGACAAATTATCTTAAGTAGGACTGGGACAGCCATCTATACTAAGGGTACAGGCTGTCTTGATTCGCTTAGAGTAGCAGGGCTTACCAGCAATAATCCAAAAAGAAGTGTGCCTTAGTTCTGGAATAAGCCAGTGTCGACCTGGGGTAATGTTAATTGGTAGGGGTATAATAAAACCACAAGACAATAAAAAGAGGCTATAACAATGCTGGCCACAACCTAACTACAAAGAACAAGTAAGGCCTATTTTAGTTATTGGTAGGGAATTATCGAAGATTCATTCCGAACTTGCTAGCATAGAGCCGCTCCACTCACAGGGACCTGGACAAAGACACAGTAGTTCCGTTTATGGTTACCTGGGGCCCAGAAGTCAGGCGAACGGCGTTCAAAAGTTAAGAGGCCCTAGTGTAAACAGCCAGATCCCTAGTCACCCCAACATTAAAAGAGTTTAATGTGCAGACGATGCGTCTGACGTGGGCTAGAGGTGCAGTACTTTTCCCAGCAGGTGAAGGAGAAAGAGCACCCCATCCACATATCTAAGTAGAGAAAGCTCACACCGCCTGAGCGTAACTATAGTATTGTTGACGGGAGTGCTGTGGCCATCAAGTGGGCCCTCGAGTCCCTCAAAAAATTACCACTGGGAAGACAACTTTATAGTTAATACGGCCCATTTACCACTAACCTGGATGACCCAGGCAAAAGAGAAAAATGCAAGAGTTCACAAGGTGTTCTTGACATTACAGAATTTTAGCTTTTTCTAGTGTACATAGGGGCTGTAAAACTACGGGCAAATGGCCCCCTGACGCATTTATCAAAGAGTCCACTGTTTCATCGAAAAGGTTCCAGCCCTCACAGGTTCGAACAAGGGGAGGTATGTGAGACAGTGACAGGCGACGTAGTGGGAAGGTAAGATTGTTTTCCCCTAAATAGCTCTCCCAAATAATGTGACTATAGGAGCGCATGGATAGATGCGTACACCGAGTGGCCAGGACTCGGTGAAGGGAGAGCGACAGTCCCTGTGTGCAGTAACTATGCTGCTGACATGTGTTTTTAGAAGCGTACCAATCCACTTGTGTCCGGTCGACTTTTTTCCTGGAGTGGTCAAAGAGCTGGGTGGGTGGCCACTCCCACAGCCTCCAGGTGAGTCTGGGCACAAGGCCTATAAAGCCTTCTGCAGTCCTTCATGGCTGCTGGTGGAATACTGCATAGCCACATGCTAAGCAGCCCAGTTACTCTGTATATTGTCTATGTACAAGAGGCCTCTGAGTGGCTCCTTGCTGTAGTCAGGGCCATTACTGGTTTAGTAGAGCTCAGCCTAGCAGTATTTTTGTTTTGTAGTATTTGCCTGACAATACGGCTGTGTTGTTAAGTTGCCATTCTAATAAAACCAGTGGCCTAGCCTGGACTGTAACTTTTAATGCGTCCCCAGTCACGTCTGCCAAATCCCCAGGCGCTACCTGAACGCTGAGTCTAACCCCCACAATATATATATATATATACTATAAAAATTTTAAATATATAAAAAATATATATATATATAATAAATAAATATATATATACACACTTCAATGGGACAAGTTGGTCCCCCCAAAAAATTAAATATATAGATATACTGCATGGGTCAAGTTGGTCCACAAACAAAATAAAAGAATACCAAGTCCGGTGATCCATTCCTCTTGACTTCCTGGTTCGCATCCTGACATTGAGGAAAGGCCCATGCTCCATTCACTTTCAACAGAGTGCGAGCTGTACCATGTGGTCGGATAGAACCTGGAATCAAGAGGGGGACTTCCGGGACCTCCAGAGCGGCAGATAGGTCAGTATTTGGTTTTTGTTTTTGCTTTTTTTGACCACCGGGCCCCCCAATCGTAAAAATTTTTTTTTAAATGGAAAACCCCCTTAAAAATCCTGTTTAAAAATTGTCCACTTTCTATAGAAACAGATGTGAGCTGTACTAGTGGACATGTTGGTTGTCACCCAGAAATAACTGTGACGTCAGAAATGAATGACTGAATATTTAATATTACAAAGTGGAGCTACACTATAAAAAAAAATACAATTTGTAATTTTGTATTTTTTCAGTAGCATTTTGTCTTTAGGCAGAGGGGCATATGAAGTCATTGCAGGGACCAGATCAACTAAAAACAAAGACACCTCTGCTGAACTGCTTGTACTATTATTGTATCTAATGTCCTTTCAAAAGGGAGAGATCCCAACAAAATTATGAAAAAAAGGAGGCAGGGGGTTTTTTTAATGGAACAGTCTTTATAATCCTTTGTGTAACTTCTCCCCACAGGGACATTCACTGACACTGACATAATTGCAAATGACAATCTTCAAGTAGGCATTAGTAATGATAATAGCAATTAATTACATGAACAACAGCAGATTATCCCTATAACAGAACATACTAAAATAGTAAATTCACGGGGTTTTAATAAAAAAATGCGTTTTTAAATTTCCTTGATTTACATTGTGCATATACTGTAGCTATTTTATCACCTGGACTGTAGTCCAATTTCTTTAAATGTACATGTATTCTTTTATTGGGGGAAATTTTACAAAAATTTTTCCCAGGGGGTAAAACTTTTTTTGGGAGTTTTAATTTCCCATTTTTTAGTTTATTAAAATTATTCCATTCAATTTTGGGATTTTAAAAAAAAAATACATATATTAAAAAACCCCAAATACAAAAAGGGGTTTAAGAGGGGAAGTTTTTTAAAAAGATTACAAAAATGGGAAATTTTTCCTGTTTCCCATAAAAACCTTTCCCATAGACGGGGGGTCGTATTGAAAATTTAATTTTTTTTCCCAAGAAAAATTGGCTGAGCTGCAATGGCCCGACACACCCCCAAAGGGGAAAAAGGATTTTTTGTTTTTTTTATATAAAAAAAAAAGGCAGTTTGCTATAAAATCTTGAAACCCCCCCTTTTTAAATCAAAAAATTTTTTCATTTTAGGGGTAAAATTTTTGAAAATTTTTGGGGTTTTGGCAGAAAATTTTTTCATTTTTAATAAAAAAACAAAAATAAACTGGGGCTAGTTTCCCCTGTAGACATGCTGGATTGCTGCCAGAACTCCACATGCATTTTATGCCCCCAAGAAAAAATTAGTAAGTTTTTTATTTTGTTTTGGGTCGTTTAAAACACTGGGTCTTTTTTCAAAAAAAAGGGGATAAAGTCCCTTCCCCCCAAAACTGCCTGAAAAAGGGTTTTCCTCAGAGGCTTCCTTTTGGGAGGGGCACCTCACTGCCCTAACTGCTTTCAAAACTTAACACCCGAAGACTTTTTGGGCCCAAATTTTTAAAAAAACGGGGGAAGGGGGCGCATCATTGGCCCCTATGAAAACCCGGGGGAAAAGGTCGAAAGACAAATGACCCACCACCCTAGCCCCATTCTGACCAAGCAATTAGGGAGTTTTGGGAATACGGGTTTTTTAACATCCCATAAGAAATTCCGCCTTTAAAGGAGAACACGGGAAACCAGAAGGGTATTGTTTTGCTAGAGGCCCAAAGGCCTTTTGGGGTTTATATAGCAAAAATTGGAAGACCCAAAAAAAGGCAGATGCTGCGGTTTCATCCCGGGAACTTCTCATACTTAAAGAGGCCCCTTACAACGGGCCCCGGGAAATCGTTTTAATTTTTCGGCTGCTTTGTTTACAGACTGCCATCTGAAAAAATCCAAAACCCCCAAGGGAAAGTGGGGTTTTAAAAGTTTTCCAATATAAGGACTGACCCGGGAAAACCTACAAAAATTCACCCTCCTATACTCCCAATTACTAAAATACGGGCGGAGGGGCAAACTAACTTTCACTTTTTTCCCCAAAAATTTTTAAATACAACGACAGCCCAAAACCGGGGTTTCAAAACGGGAGAAAAAAGGGGATCACATTTTTTAGAATTTTCTGGAAGCAACAGCCCAAACAGATGACAAAGGAAAACGAGCTCTATTTTTTGAAATTTATCGGCACAGAAAGTGAAAAGAAAAATTTACAGCACCCCTACCTGCTACAGAACGGGACCCCTTAAAACCCCGCTCCCCAAAAACCCCCAAACCGTTTTACTTCAACCCAAAAGAAAAAACATCTATATGAAATACAAGTTCAGAGTTTGGGCCTAAACTTTTTTCCCAGAAAAATCCAGGGAACCCCATATTCACAACCCTTAAGGGAAACGGCACCAGGGGGTGCATTTATGATGTTTGGATAAAAATTAAAAACTCAAATCTTTGTGCCCCCGGTGCAATTCATCCACTATAAGACGAAAAAGCGCGGGCGGGCAGGAATTACTCCCTGCTTTAACCCCCCTCGGGAATGGCCCGGCCAAAGAAAATACAATATCGGGCCACTGTAAAGGGAAAAGGGGGTATGACACCCCGGGTGAAACCCCCTCCAACTTTAAATTTTACTACAGACACTGAAACCCTAAAAAAACCAAAAAAAAATTTCCCGGTTTTGGGGAAAGCCCCTTTCCTCATGCAAATAAATGCCAGCTTTTAGGACAAACCCGGGAAAAAATGTGGAAAAGAAACCATTTTGCAGAAAGTGGGGTGGGACACATTTTCCCAAAACCCTTTTTACAGCCCCACCAAAAAAAGGGCCAATTTTAAAAAGTAAATAAAATCGGGACTGAAAGGGGAAAACATCAAACCCCCAATTGAAAACAAAATTTTTTTAAAACATTACTTTACCCCAAAAAATCCCTACGGTCCCCAAAGCATTAAAATTCATTTGGTTCTTAGCACTGTTTAATTATTTTTCCCCCAAAGGGATATTGGGGCATCATTTAACCCTCATAGACACCCGATTACTTTTGAAAAAAAATTTGCAGATACCCTGCCCCTTGGAAACTTTTTTCGCCCCAAAATTTTCCCCTTTAGGGAAATTTTCAACCCCATTACCAACCGTGGGAAAAATTTTGGGAAGCAGAAAACCCAGCACAAGGGCAAGAAAACAGAAAAACAAGTTTTTATATTTAAAAAGGGTTCGGGAAAGGCCCGGCCTTCGCAGCTACCAAAACTGCCCTGAATCGGGGTCTCTTTCAGATTCTTTCATACAATAACGACCCAAACTGAAAAGGGTTTGTAAAAAACTAGATTCAAAAATTTTTCCCCCCTTTTTTTCCCCGGGGGAATTTTGGGAAAAATTAAAGGGCCCTTTCAAGCACAATTTTCATGTGGAAAAAAAAATTTTTTTTCTTTCCAGCCCCACAACCCCACGGGCCCCCCCCCAAATTTCAATCTGAAAAAGAAGGGGGAAAAAAAAGAATTTTCAATTTTTAAGGAGGATAAACATCATTAGACTTTTTTACACCCCCCACCCCCAAGGGGTCTCTAAATTGTTTTTTTTTTCCAAAAACCCAAAAAATTTCCCGACCAGGTGAAAATTTTGGGTTGTGGACTAGCGCCCCCCCAAATACTCCCATTAAAAGGGGGAGATAGACCATTTTCCCCCAAAAATTACCCCGATTTTTAATTCCATCTACAAAATGGGCAACTACTTTTCAAAGCGGGACCTTAAAAAAAGGGTTACCAGCAGCTAGAACGAGTCCAGATACCTAACAACATTTTTTCTACACTTTTAAGGCCCTCAGGGGGTTTAAAAAGGGTTTAAACTTTTGGGGTTTGTTTTTTTTCACCGAAAGAAATCTTTCAGGATCTTTTAAAATTTGTAAAATCCAAAAAATTTTCCCAATCCCTTTTAAATTACAGTGATGACTTTTTTATGTATGGCAAAACCCAAGCAAAAACCAATAGTGAAATTAAACTTAGGTTTTTTTAAAATCCCTTACATCCCCGGGGAAACTCAACCCCAAAACCCAAAGAGAAGGGGTGAAATTTTAAACCCAAAACTCCTTGGAGTTTTTTTTGGTCCCATTTTTCAGTTTCCCGGGATAAAACCTACCCCAAAAAGGGTTTACGGGCGATAAAAATGGCCCCCAAATTCCTCAAAAATGTCATGAATTTCGTTTCTTTTTCCTTGGAAGTCCATTTAACTGTGCTAGTTTAAAACCCCAAAAAATTTTTTCCCACCATTGAGTGCCCCACTGGGGGGATCTCACAAAAAACAGGGCCTGTAAATTTTCAAGGGGGTCCACAAGTAAAAAACCCCTTTTTTTTAAATGAAATTAAAAAAAGGGGAACGGGCCCTCCACAACTACCTTCCTTATTTTTTAAATCCCACTTAAGGGCACTAAATTTGTTTTGGGGGACAAGTCCAGTGGGAGGGGGGTTTTATTCTAACCGCAAATACTTACCCAAAAACCCCAGCCCCTTTTCCACCCTTTTCCCAATATCCCAGCAGAGCAAAAACGAAAAACTGAAAAACGTTTTATTTCCTCAGTGAAAAGGAAAAGGCCAGTTGGTTGTCTGGGGGGTGAACCCCTTTTTATCTTTTTCTCTTTTGGGTTTTCCATTCCCCAAATAGTTACAGATAAACCCGGGCACCCCTAAATCATTTTTGGGAAATTTCCCAGAGCAAAGATCCCCGCTAGGTTTTGAACGATTGGGGCCCCTGCGACTTCAAGATTAAAATTTACAAAAACTCAAAAGGCCCTAAAATGAAAGAAAATCCCGGGGTGACTACATATCCAAACACCCCGAAAAAGAAGCCCAAAATTTCAGCATCAGGCAACTAAACCCAGTCCATAAACCCTTTTTTGGGCATTCATGCATCCCCAAAGCATTTTCACTGATCAATTTGTGCCCGGCAACTGCAAACGAAAAGGAACGTTTTGTGCTTTAAAATACAAATTATCCAAAGGGGAAAAGGGCAATAAAAACCAGAGAGAAAAAATTTCCAGATCTGGCCCCATCAACAGTTTTCCCAAAGCTCGGGAAACACCAGTAGTACAAAAAAACCATTTTTTTTTGGGGCAACCTGAACAAACAGCTCCCACTTTTCCTTGCCCACCCAACCAAGATAAAAGGGTGGCATTTAAAAAAAACACACCCCATTTGTTTTTGGACCTTTTTCCAAGAAATTTAAAAAAGGTTTTTTGGCCCTTCCTACAAAATTTTTTTCACAGAATGCATAATGAAAAAACCTTTAAATTTCCCCTTTTTTCCCCAATTTACTCTTTTCCATACAGTTTTCCAGGGGGCTCCATGTTTTTTCCAGGCTAATTAGTTTCAGTTTAGCTAAAAATTTTTCAAACTGCCCCCTCAGAAGGCTTTTCTGATCCCCAAAACAAAAGCCCAAAATACAGTTCTTTTTATTTACAAAAATTTAAAGTTTTTTTACTGCTCAGCAAAAAAGGACACTGCTGTGCCCCTTGTGGGTTGAACATAAACTTACTGTTAAATCCTTAAAACAAACACAGGGGGAAAATTTTTTTCAGGCAGTTACGGGGGGAAACCCAAAAAATACCCCAGGGAAAAAAAATTCACTTGTATCCCCTTTTAGGGAAAAACAGGGGAACCAAAAGCAAAAAAATTTTTTGGGAAAATGCCCCTTTATTTTGTTTCCCTACAATTTTGAAACTTTTCCCCTTTGGGTAGCGAGACAACCCCTTTAAAGGGGGCTTTCACTTTTAAAAAATGCTATTAATTGCTACAGTATGTTAAACAGTACTGGCAATTGATATAAAATTTTGGGGGAAAAGATTCATGAAGTTGTTTTTTAATTTTCCTTTAAATCCTTAATTTTTCAGGTAAGGGTCCATGGAGTGATTAAAACTTAAAACACGGTCTCTATTCCCACAAAAAAGGCTGTCTTTCACTGAAAACACTGCCCCTGGACCAAAACCCCAAAATTAAAAGGGGATTTTAAATAAAAAAAACAATTCACGAACTTTCCCCACAGAAGAATATATCAATCGGCTTAGCTCCTCCTGCTCTATAACTTGCTATCTGCTTTTTAGCAGCATTTTCAATGGACACACCCCTTTAATAAAAAATAATTTTGGTTTCACACTGCCCTTAGTGTCCGCGATTGAGGGGACAGCTACCATCACTTTCTTTTGCAATAGTGTTATGAAAAAAACCTTTACTACTACAGACTGGAACCCTATTGTCTTTAGTACTAAGTCCAGATTCTCTGTGGAATCCTTTACATTTGGGATTGGGGTATGGAGGCCCCAGGGTGGCATTTCAAGCCTACCTTTGTTTTGGGGATGCACTCCCCAAACAGTTTTTGGGATTTTTTTGGTAACACCCTCTCTAGCTACCTGCTACAAACCTCCCTAGCACCACCTCTACACCTGGTACCTACCTTCTGCTCCCTGCTCCTACCTCTTTTGCACCGGGCTACCTACCTCCCTACTACCTGGCTCCCTACCTCCCTACTCCGGCTACCTACCTCTCTAGCTAGCTGGCTACCTACCTTCTTGGCTACCATCTACCTGGCTACCTATCTCCCTAACTACCTGGCTACCTACCTCTAGCTACCTGGCTACCTACCTCCTTGGCTACCACTACCTGTACCTCCCTCCTGCTACCTGGCTCCCTTTCCCCTTGGCACCACACCCCTACCTACCCCTCTGCTACCTGGCTCCTACCTTTTTTTCTACCACCCCGGGGCTACCTACCCCCTTGGCACCAGCTACCGGGCTCCCTCCTACCCTTGGCTACCGATCCCTTTGCTACCTACCCCCGGGGCTCCCACTACCTATACCTACCCCCTTGGGTTTCCAGCTACCTGGATTACCAGCAATTTTTTTTTTTACTGGGAGGGGGTGAAAATGGTGCAGCCCCCCAAAAGAAACCCAATAGAGCTCCCGTTTCATTTCTCAGAGCACTATAGAAAAAAAAATTTGGGCTTTATTTTTTTTTGTAAAAGGGAATAACTTGAAGTACTTTAGCAAGTATTTTATGTTAATTGTGACTATAAATATGCAAAACTACCTTGTGGATACACATACATTGGTTTCATGAGTTTTTTTATGAATTTCTCAAGAAATAAATGTATTTTGTTCTGCAAAGATCCCTGGCGTTGAATCTATTTCAAGAAATCCTGACATAGAGAAACCTGCTTACCTCATAAAGGCACAGTTCACAGGTCTGCCGCCAAGAGACTCCTA
Source organism: Phyllomedusa bahiana (assembly GCA_025379985.1). Lineage (NCBI taxonomy): Eukaryota > Metazoa > Chordata > Amphibia > Anura > Hylidae > Phyllomedusa > Phyllomedusa bahiana. The sequence continues at coordinate 5,744 of JAODAL010045106.1, read as the reverse complement.
GAGCTGTTATTTCCACTTTGCAACAGCGTGTGCAGGTTATATGAATTTTATTGCATCATTTGAGTAGTTATTAATGTTCTCCTTAACCCCTTCATTTTAAAAATTTCTTCTTGACAATTATTTCAGAAAGTAAGTGTTACCGGTGTGATTTTAAAACTGCAGCAACCTGTGCCCCCCGGCACAAGGAAACCGACCCCTGATGAAATTTCGAAATTTTTGCCTTTTTTTACTAGAGAAAGCCTATTTACTAAAATGTATCCACTTTTTAAGTACATTAAATACATTTTAAATACATTACATCAAAATGTAACTGTGGCAAAAATATTGGGAAATGGGGCATGATCAGCATATGTTTTTATGGGATTGTTAAGGTTCTACATAATATGATGGTACACACTTTTAATACTTATCAATTTAAAAAATACAAATAACCATAATATATGTCAATTTAAAAAATACAAAACCCCCCAAAAAAGGAGAATGAACGTATTACACACGGGCAGAAAGTCATAGAGACCACCACAAATCTTACAACCAATAATAAATACATGGCTGTGTGACTCTATTTTAGGGCCCATCAATAAATACCAAAAAGTGGGGACATCGCCCCAAAAAAGGGCGGGGCCCCCCCAAAAGAAGGCTTCCCTAATACCCTTACACTCAAAACTTCTGATGGTGGTCACCATAACCATTCACAAGAAGCTAATGAATATTCCCATGATAATGCATAACAAATAAAAACCCTGTTAATGAAAAAATTTTATGTCCTTGTGTGTAGAACCCCACCCACGCATTTTCCCGCCCCGATCAAAAGGTTCCTCAGGGGATAAAATAAACACAGTCCCAATGTGGAGCATTCCACCGCAAAGGGAGAAGGATTTTGTCAACCCCAAAAACCCCAGGGGACCACTGATTTTTTCTGAATCCTTTTCCCCCTTCAAAACAAAACTTAAAGGGGTTTTGAAACAAAGCAATATTCCTTTCTGAGGCCCATGAATGGGGATACAAGGTTTGGAACCCGTATTCAGTCAGAGAGTTTTTTTTTTTTTACGAGCACAACCCCCTTTGATTATTCGAACTTCCAGGTAAAAGAACTTTGAAAGTGTATCCCCTCCCCTTTTTTCTCCCAAAATAGCTCTTTGTTTGTAGCAAACTTTTGGTATGTTCCACACAAAGTTTAAAATATTGTCAAAATCCGAAGTATTTTTAACTTTGCAACCCACCCCGTTTTTTTTGTGCAAAAAAAAAAGTCAGATTTTGGATTCCCAGCAGCCCGTACAAGGGGGGCCACGGGGAAACCGAGGGGACCCGGCGGGGGATAAACAGTTCTATCTTCCGCAGGACGACTGCGGCTTCAGTAAAAAAACCTGTGCTGTGTAGACTACTGCACGGATTTTCTATTGAAGTCTACACAGCATTGGGTACATTCAGATTCAAAATACTGAATCTGCCTAAAATCCGACGAGAATCTAGTGCCGTGTAGACATAGCCTAAGCCAGGCAAAGCCCTTTAAAGCAATTTTTTTTAAATTTCCCTAAAGTAATAGTGACATGTATATACTGTGCCAAGTGTTTCTTTAGGTTATGATTTAAAAAAAAAAAAAAAAATAGCATTAAAACCTGTAAGTAAAAGCTGTCATAATAAATGAATCGCAACAGAGTGTTTCATAGAAGCAAGTCTAAAACATTTTGCATCTGTTCTCTTGCAAAAATTATTCTTGTTTTTGAGTTGTGGGTTAGTGTATGAAAGTATTACAACATAGTGTTTAACAGAAACAGATTTGAAAATATATTTTCCGAGAATTGTTCTCTTACAAAACATAATTTCTTGTTTTTGAGTTCTAGATTAGTGTGTGTGAAAGTATTATAAGGACACATGCACATAGCAAAGCCATATGTCTATACCCTGTACTTTTGCAAAAGTGGTAGTAAAGCGTTTGGAAGACATGTATGGAAGGGTTTTTCACCTTTTACTGGTGCAAAATGCGCCAAAAGTAAGCAGGATGTAATGTATAATGTGCCAAACGAAGGTGTTAGAGGCATTGTTTGCAAGACTCAACACTTTTTAATACGCCAAACATGATGGGGCATTCTGAGGGTATGGCGCACCACATTCGAACTATTAGACTATGTTCACAAGGCTTATCCACGGTGTAATTGTGGGGACGGATTTTGCCACGCAACTACGCCATGTGCCGTGCAGCGGGGGCGCGGTGGTGGGGCCGGTAGATCGATGGTCCCATAGACATTCATTATCCACGGCGCGTATCCCGCCGGGAAAATTGACATGCCACTTTCTCCCCGCTTGCCGTATTTCGCGAGCGGGAGAGGAGATGGGAATCCATATTCTCTATGAGAATGTGGATTACCGTAAAAGGGGACAAAATTCAGTAATTTTAAACGGCGCGAAATACGGAACAAAATCCATTACTGCTCGAACAGACAGACCTATTTCAATGTGGTCTGCCAGAGCCTGAGGAGTCGTAGTGGAGCTGGATTTGCTATTAGGGCAACAAATATCCATTATTTTGAAAACCTTGTACACATACAATATAAAAGTAATTTATGAAAATTTTAAAATAAACTATTTAAAAATTTAAATATAATTTTTAAAAAATAAAAAAAAGGTTATCATATAAAATGTTATTAAAATTATATAATTCCAAAAATTATAAAAAACTCCTAAAATTTATTTAAAATGAATGAATCTAAATGAATTTTAATTAAATAACCCACGACTAAAAAAATTTTTCAGAATTATTTAAAATGGCCCAGGTGTTTTTAATACATTTAGTCTGTATAAGGTTTTAATGCCCTTTTCTTGCAGTCTGTAATCAGGGAGAACTGGAAAGGGTGACATGTCTCCTTTTCCCTTTGGGGGTGGTGTCTTTGTGGCCCCAAATTGCGCTGTATGCTGAGCGGGGGTTTGTGCGTCCAACCGGGGGCTAAGGTTTGAAAAGCATGGTGCTGTGGCCACGGGGCTGTGCCCCTCCCTGTGTGGTTTTTGCTGGGGGTGTCCGCATGCGCTTTACCCACTTAGTGGGGAAACCCACTTAAATAAGGTCACCGCGACGAGCAATGGGCCATAACGTTTTGCGCAAAAATTATACTAGAACTCCGTTCGTTTTTTAATAGTTTTGCTGAGAAGCATAGAATAAACGTATAGTGTAAGGATGTGCGGCTATGTTTCCTTTTTCCATGTTTATATATTTGTGGCATTAACTAACTCCTATTCTGTAGTGCCAAAACACACAAGCAAACTTTAGACACCATTTATGAATGCCCAAAAAACACTTTCATAGATTTAGGCACATTATACACTTCACATAATGCACTTTGACGCGCCTATTTGCATACATGTCTCTCTTTGTCTTAGAGATCTTCACATAAGTGTGTATATATATATATATATATATATATAGGACATTTAGAAGATCAATACAAAAATACTTCTAAGTAGGTAATTGGCCACAGCAAATAAATCGAAACTCAAATTAAGCTTTTTATAGGTCCAAAAATAGAAAGAGTTCATGGCCCTGTTATAAAACCAAAACACCTACATTTTAGTTGTTTTTATTTACACATATTTTGCATTAGTATTTGTAAGCCAAAACTAGTAATGGGTCCAGAAGACAGAAGAGGCACAAACATTCCCTTTATACTTTTTCTCTAAGAAGGTTTAATTGCCGGGTTTGGTTTACAAATAGTGACATTTGTCAAAAAGTTTGCATTTGCAGTAAACCCAAGGGTCCCCATCTGTAGCAATCTGCTTCACTGTCAGGCAAACCAGGCAGCTAGAAGATCATCTAATGTCACCATTGTACTTGTTTGACTTATGTTATGTATGTAGCCCCCTTGAATATACAGTGCCCTGGAATCAATGGCGCTCTAAAATCTATAATAATAATGCCAGGTAACCTGGCCATCTATTTATCACCACCCAACCTTTCTAGGAGACATTTCAGAAAGGAGGCACCACCACACCAGTTCTAAGGCGCATTAAATGAGTGTAAAGTGCGTCTGAATGAATGAACCTGCAAAAATCTGGCATGTGTTATACCTTGCATACTGTAATTGATGGGCCTAACTTAGGCGCATAGCATATCATTGCTAGTATACTTTATGTGCCTAATTTAGGTGCATTTAAATGTTTTGTGCCTGGCGTATAATGTGCCAAGTTTTGGTGTACTACAGTTCATTTTTATAGAGAATAGGGTGTCAACAGTTTTTGGTGCAAAATACAGCAAAAAAATGGCGCAGCCCTAATGGCCCATAATCTATAAAGTCTTTCTTCACTGAACAGTAAGGGTTTTATGTATGAAAACTGTCTAGCAGTAGCAACCAATCAGAACTCAGCTTTTTGTATAGTGTTCTGGGAAAATTAAAGCTTTGATTGGTTGTTATAGGCAACAAAGACAGTTTTACTGCTGGTCAGTCTTCATACATATGGCCCTAAATGTTTACCAACTCTGTCTGTAACTCCCACAGACACAGAGTGATCAGTTTACTCTTGCCCACCTTCTCACGGGAAACTTTTATTACCAGTAAGAACTTGCCAACACACTAACTGCATACAAAATAACTTATTTATGATTACTGCCTAACCAATGGAGAGTTTTGCATATTTCTCCAAATCGAACTGTATTGTGCCCTCCTCTGTTTGTGCTCCTTTAGGTCCAGGGTTCACTGGGCTGGTGTGCCACAGTGTGTGATGGGTTTATTAAAAGCCTCAACCCAATGTAGTGGAGTGTGTTGGAGCATTGTAATGCTAGTCAAAAATATATGATTATTGAGCCAAATTATAGTGAGTTATTTCTATTTTATATCAAATTTAAGTAATTTAGCCCTGAATGGAAAAAAGTGTGCATCTTTGCCTGGTTTTTAGTTGACTCGATGTCTTGCTTCTTGAGTCCAAAGGTACAAGCCTATTTACGCCTCTGTTTTACTGAATACACATAAAGTTTTACCTTTCATTGTCTTAGTTCAGATTTCTGTGTACTTTGGACTTATCCTGTGGGGAAGTGTGTTTGTGTATTGTACTTTGACCTCTGGAGTTGGGGCCCCTCCATGAAAGTAGGAATAGACAAATAACACATGGGCATTTTTTAGCTGACAAAGCATTAGGTCATGTCTGCCATCTTGTAGAGGTGACATATAAAATCTCTTACAAACAGCCATTTAAAACCAAAAAACCCTTCCTTCCTGGTATGGAGACGTCCATAAAACAGTGATGCTGGGGTCCCTGAGAGTTTCTCAAATCCTAGGCCATTCTTTTACGGTTTCTCATGGCAGAAGTAAGAATGGATTCGATGATGTCACAAATCTACAGGTGAAGTAAACATAAGCGCTTATAACTTTTTGTAAATACTTTATTTCTCTCTGTACATACGGTTTCCCTTTTTCCTGGAATAATTTTTTTGTTAAACATTTTATCATAATTGATTTATTATTGGAAAATGTTGTAACAATAAGCTGTGTTATAGCGTTATTGACTGATTGGCCTTCTATAAAGCTTACTCGAACATGATAAAACTTGGCAAAACAAGCATGTACCAAAACAATGGTGGGAGAGGGGGAAAGGAGTAGTGTATATGAAGATGTGGTATGGCATCAGGGAAAGTGTGTAGTCTGACCCAGAAGGGGGCGTTGGGAAAACCTATTTTGGGGCTAATTGTTGACCTGGGTTGTCCCCCGGAAATTTTCCAGAATAAATTTTGGGCAAATGATGAATTTTTGGGGCCCAAG
>JAODAL010045105.1:0-32250 GCA_025379985.1 Phyllomedusa bahiana | reverse complement strand
ATGGCATTTGTAAAGGGGAAAAGGGCGTATTTATTTTATTTTGTTTTTAACTTTTTTTTCACTTTTTCACATTTTTATTTTACTTTTTCCCATAGGGGATTTGAATGAAAATCTTTAATCTTCATTAAAAAGGGAAAATCAGTACTAGTTGGCATGATGGTTCCTTGGCAACTGTCAGTCACGATGCCGGGGCGTGCCCACAGGCACGGCCGGGGGAAACGTGCTCACAAAACCAAAGGGTATTCTGTGTCCCCGTCCCCCCCCCCGGGGGTTTTGAGGAAGGCGGGACCCCGCACGGATCGCCCGAACCGTGCCGGGCCGACAGGACGAGGAAAGGACGTCCCCTCCTCGCTCCCTTTAGTTATTGCGACCCGATCATCGCGATAAAAAGGGGGGTTAACCGCCCCCCCCCCCCCCTCCCCCGGAGCGACCCCGGGGTCGGGGGCCCGGGATGGGGGATGTCAGCTGTAATATCAGCTGAACCCCGCGCGATCTCAGGCGTTCCATACGCCCCAGGTCGTAAACCCCCCAAACGACCTGGACGTATGGATACGTCTAAGGTCGTTAAGGGGTTAAAGGGGTTTTGCCACAAAGTAAAATTGATGTGGAAAGCTTGCAAATTATATAATAAACATTTTCACCATTCTTCACTATTACAAATTCTGCACCTTTTTTTGTTTTGCTGTCCTTTAGTGATCCATTGTTAAAGCTCATTCCGGTGATACGACCAGGGTGAAGCTCCTATTTCGGGGTGCCATGCTCAGACATCACCTCCCCACTCTACTCAAATGAGTGTTAAAACCCCCAGGTGCTGTCACCTACCCCTCCTCTGTACTCCTTGTAATTAGTAAAAACAGTAAAATAAATAAAAAAGAAACCTCAAGAGATTTGTTCATTGAAAAAAGAGAAAAAAATTCCACGGGTTTTGGGTTTCCCCTGCAGGGATTTGAACCCTTTGTGCTGTGAGGTAAAAACTTTACCTCTGAGCTAATTGTGCTACTCACAGCTCGTACATAACCAGCCCTTTTTTGACTAAGAGGGGAAAGGCTGGTGATGTCACCCAGCCTGGGCACATGATATGCAATTCAAACAAATCACACACGCCCCCTTCTGAGCACACTGAGCAGAAATGCTGGATGCAGGAGGTGTGAAGTGAGATTGTGGCAAAACCACTTTAATTTCAGCCCAGATTTATTAGCTCAAAAGAGGTAATATTCCTATTAGGAATAGTCATCATGAAGGTGTGTGGAGACTTACAAGCCGTGAATGTATGAATAAAATTTAAATATATTCAAATAAGCTCAAAGGAAAAGAGCTAGGACTCCAGTGTCAACTATTGCAGGTAGTGTTCCTTAAAGTCATTCCCAAACGTGACTAGGAGTTTAAAGCCAAGCTGGTAACCCATCTGCAGAGAGCTGTTTTGGGGTGTTTGTCCATTGTCAGTCCAGAGCAGGGTTCTGGCTGGATGATGGACTTCAAACAACTATAATTAGGGCTTTGTTCACATAATGCATCGCCCAAATGTTATTCAGCGCTTCAAGGGATTTTTGCCCCCTACTTTTGAATAGACTCAAACATAAACAGCTGCAGGGAAAATTTTGTTCTTGAATTTCAAACTTCTTTATATAGAATAAAAAGATATAAAGTTTTGTTTTTAAAAACCTTCACCGGTGGAGAGAAAATCACTCATCCAACTAATGGGTCAAAAGCGGAGACTTACCAGCAAGGGCTGATAATAGTCAAGGCAGGGGGGCTCCCCACTGGGGAGAGGCTCCCCGGAGCTTTGGGGCCCCTGCTTTTAAAAAAAAAGTGGGAAAATTGACAACAAAATGCTATGAAAATACAATACGCTTATACCTCAACAGGGAAAAAGTTTTTAGTACTGGGGTGGATTTTAAACTCTATCCTCATTCCCAATATTGTAATCTGCTGGATGTGGGCGCCCGCTTTGGGAAAAAGACGCCCCTTTTTTTAAAAATTTTATTTAATTTGGCAATGGGTACTTGAGCAATTGAGAAATTCTACTTTCCCAAAATTTCCCGTGACCGCACATCATACCCCTTAAAGGGGGTTGTCTCAACAAGGATTGCTTTTTTTTGTAAAATCTTGAAAACAAGTCACTTTTACAATATTGTCCATTTTAAAGTGTCCTACCTATTTCCCAGATATCCCCTTTGTATGGGGTGATCACTCCTCAGGTCGCTATATACGACCCTTTTATCTCTCCTATAGGTGCCAGCACTGGTCGCTTAGTTTTTTGACCCGTTTATCCTCCTAATGGCTGCCACATTTGGTCGTAAGCTAATACCTGTTCTTCCCTCCTGTAGGCTGCCACAATGGTCACTATAGTTACAGACCTGTTTTATTCTCCTAATGGCTGCCAGCCCCTGGTCGCTATAGTTTAAAATCGTTATATCCTCCCAATAGGCGCCAGAAAATGGTCGCTATAGTTTCAGACCCGTTATATCTCTCCTATAGGGCCAGCATGGCGCAAGTTACGACCTGTTAATTCTCCTAATAGGGCTGCCACACTGGCACTATCGCTATGACCTGTTCAGTTCCCCTGATAGGCTGTCAGCACTGGTTTCAAAGTGCGACCGGGTTTGTCCTCAGCAGATAATCACTGCAGGCTATTAAACCATAAAACAGGCCCCTGAATTGAAAAATAAAAGAGAAAACGGGACTAAGGAAGATGAATCTTTTGTTGAGACCCCCCCTTTAAAACGGACTGCATCAACTAGTACTGGACGACTTCCAGAAATCAATGAATGTACCAGTAGACCTAACTTTTAATCAATTCAATTAAAATGTGACCAAAAATAATTATACAATTATATTATTGTATTATATATAGTCGTACCAAAGATATAACAGGTAATTAGTACAACCGACAAAAATAGTATCCAAATAGGGGATGGATACCTCCCGCTTTCCGTAGGTCAGAAATTCTTCCAATAACAGGACACTCCATGTGTAGCGGCACTCTTACCATCATGTTTCTGGGAGCAAACCTTCACCCACCACATTCAAACACAACGTGCTTAGTTGCTGGCACGTCCAATTAAATGGAGAGTCTATGTCCCCTGAAGCAACCTCCAGCCTTTACACTTATGTAGGCAATGTAGGAAATCGCGTGGGAATATTTGTCAACTTGAGGATTTCATTACCCCTATATAGGGTTCCCGTTTTCCTTTATGCACGTCCACATAACGTGGACTATGGTGTAAATCGTTGATGATTTTTAGCTTGTCGGGTGTCATTATTGAATTTTACGTTAGAGCATTTGTTCTGATTATTCCAATATACATGGATTATTTGAGTGATCAGAATAGGGAGAGCCACGCGATAAGCGGGGCCCGGCCCCTTTTCAGGGGGCGACTAACCTACCTTGTGACAGTGAAAAGTACAGAGACAGAACATATAGGATATTTCTGTAGTTTTCTTTCCATCCCATTGGATCGCTGGATTCTGACATGGAAGTCTTCTTTATTGAGAGGAAGAATTCAGACCTGACTGAAGATCATCCCTATTTTGCATAGATTATTCTTGGTATGTATTCCCCTTGTAATAACGTATGTACGTATAAGCGGATTTCATAAATTTTTGAGTCCATGTTTGTTCAGAGATTAATTAGCAATTTGATTAATAAGTAATGTTTTAAGAGAGCTAGTTATTTATTCTCTATTTAACTTCAATTATTTTCGGTACTCTTTGGGTATATTTTTGCTTTTTTCTTGTAGTTTTTTTTTATTTTTTTTTATAAAGTACCAGTGGTGCCTATGATCAAATATAGTACGTTGGTAATATATATGCATTACCATACGTGCCTCATTCAACAGCCGATTATGAACGAATTTTTTTTCTCCACCATACTGATTTATAATGCAAAGCAGAGCGATTTCACATGAAATCATGGAAAAATCAAGATACCGTAAGGGGACCATAAAACTTGGAGGCCATATTGTTCTTTCCTAATTCAAGGCCATACACTATGGCATATTGAACGGCAACCATGTAATCCACTGCACGTACTACCCGGTCCCAGCAAAAATAGCAATCCAATGTGTACCAGGTTTCCATAGGTACAGAAGCACAGACCACCTCTATTTGTTCAGGCACTAAGCCGAGGTGGATGTCTGCATACGTCGGTCCCACCAGCTGACGGAAAACAACAACGCTCCCATCATGCTTTCAAGCGTAATCCTATAGAAGTCTGGTGACATGATGGGAGAATGTATTATTCCTCCCAACATCTAGCAGTGAGCCGACGTTGCAGTACCCCTGCACTAAAGCAATCATCCACACCTCCTCTGCTTACATCCAGATATACCGCCGCCTATCCCAATTCTGCCTAACCCGGTGTATCCCATCTGAATAGACTCGCTACAACCCAAAAGTCAAACAAACAATGTCATTGTTTTAAGTATAAAGATACAACGTTTGTGCAGAAGTTAACAGAAACTTGTCATGGATAAAAAAAAAGAACTTCAAAGTGCAATCACAAAACAAAAACTTTTTTTTCCACATAAAAAAAAACGTTTCACATCTCACAGATTATTAAATTTGTTATTCTTCTAAACTTTTTCCATTTTTTTTTTTCTTGTCTTTGATCAAATTTGAAGAGGAAAAAAAAACACCGCTCGATCCCTATCGCCCCCCCCTCTTTTCAAATTTCGCTGTGTCTAGAGGTGGTAGAAAAACGGCAAGTTTCTGTGGAGGGGTAGGGTAAAGGAGATCGCAACATTTATGGTGTACAAGACAAAGATGTGAAACCAGTCGAGTACTGTGCCAGCTGGTATACAAGAACTATGACTAAGGCTCCGATCCCAGGTACCAAAACCCATCGGGCTATGGCCCGATTCATTGTAATAACAGTTCGGAGTTGTATCGCTCCATGTGTGGTCAGCAGTAGCGGACTAGAATGCCATCAGAGGGCCCGTCCAACTCGTCAAATAATGTCACCCAGCAGAAAGCACTCGGTTGCCATTAAACAACTCCACCATCATGAAAGCGGGTTAATGCTTCCCACCAGATGGCCAAATGTTCCAAGCCGAACGGCTCTATTTTTCAGCCACAGATGTATATACTTACACCTTAAAAAATTTTTAAAAAGGTTTCCGTTGTGGACTAAAATCAGGGGGGTAAATGTAGCAAAAATATATATAATACTTTACACATTTTTTTCTAGATTTTATTTTTTTTCTTTTTTTGGCGCGCCAATTTACTAGCAAGATAATGCCTAAAAAGCATGAAATTTTTTTTCCAGTTACAATACCGCAAGCTGCACTGGAGATATTAATCACAATGTAAACTCAGATCCAAAAAACGTTCTTTTTCTATCGGAATGGAAGATTTCGCTGTTCCTGACAGCAGACAGTGCTTTTGGGGGTGCAAAAAAATGGCAGTTAGAAATGGAGTTCACAATGAAACCACATAAATTCCACACCTGCGTGTAAAGTGCGTTTCAAGGGTCCACACTCTTTCAGGCGGGACCATGAACACGTCCCTTAAGCCCTCCCTATCTCCCGCCCGTGCACGCTCTCTGCGCCCAAGCACCATGGACGCAGCTGCGAGAAATTCTGCTCGTAGTCCAATTTTGGAGCAGTTCCGTCTTCGCCATCCAGCGAGGCGGGCGAGACGAGAGCGACTAGTCCCAGAGGCACAAGGAGTTGAAACTCCTAATGAGAACGGGGGACGGTGGGCTGGCACTAGCCATAAGGATATGCCTGGACCATCCCCTTATCCTTGCGAGAAGTACATCATGTCCCAGGACTAAATACAGCACAGTGATGATTTCCGGTTGAGGTTAAAAGAGAGTACGGTGGAAAGGTAAAGCATGGTAGAGTGAAACAGATCCAAGGGAGGACAACAAGATTAGAGAAGTAAAGTGCAAAGGGTTGAGAGAGAAGTCAAGTCAAAGTGAAGGGAAGTCTGTGCAGTGAGCTGGTAGCTCTCCGTTCCACGATTGAGGCGGCGCAAAGGGTCAGGGCGAGATGTGTCCGATGCTGCTGTGGAAGTGACTGGGAGAAAAGCGAGAGGCTAGGGCTGCAGCTCCCCGCGGGGCACCAGGGTAGGAGGCAGCATTACAGGATGAGCCCGCTCACGCATGCTTTGTCTAGGCCTTCAGAGTTCTCAAGCATCTCCTGGATGAGAGGAGGCATGGATCCTGGGATTTCCATCTTCAGACGGAATCATCTAGCGTACAGCACCTGCACAGTATGACTGAAAGGAGAAAGGTGTTGCTCCACGAGTAAAGCAATGGATGCACATCAACATCAGTCACACAGAACAACATTGGAAATATCCGGTCTACATCAAGTCGTGTGGTTGGATAGGAGTCACTACAGCAAATTGTCAGTAACATGGTCATTATTAGATGAGATGTCCACTTCGGTGAAATTATATTCAAATTAGGCCAAGGTGGGGAAGAATTAAAAAAAAAAAAAAAAAGTGATCACGCTACCTTGTGCCTACGTGTTTCCCCCCAGAGAGTCTACTCCCTCTTACACCAGTAGGATATTTCATTATATACACAGGAGAGTCGCTCACGCTATCACACCCACTCATGGTGGAGCCTCTCCTGTAAGTTTGGACAAGAACACGGAAGTGATCTTAGGAATCTCCACGATGGCAAGGGATCGGGTAGGAAGTTTACCTTTTGTTCTATTTCCCCCCACCCTGGCTCTACTGGATTGAGTCCTATATTTTATTATCTATAGTAAGACTGACGTGTATACTTTGTATTAACCGGCGACCCCTGTTAGTTAAAAAGGGGCTTACCTCATTTATGGAGGCCCTCCCCTTAATGCTAGAGTCAGAGACTTAGCTGGCAATTACAATCTCATCAACAGGGTAATACCAAGAAATGTCTCTGGGATGCTTCAGAGTATTCCAGCTCGAAAACCCTAAATGCAAGTTATCATCCGATTTATACCCATGCATCACACACTTCCAAAACCTCGGCGCGCGAAAAATAAGTATTAACCACTAATGTCCCTTAAAAGTCCATAGTACTTCGCCCATTTAAAGGGCAACTGCATGTCTCCTCCAAAGATAGCTCATATAGTCTCACCTCAAAAGTAAGTTCAGTTTATTCTACACAGTCCAGCTTCCTCTGGACCACCAACCAGGTCATGTAGTTAACAGGATTTCCAGTTCAACGTATTGTACGGAGGTGTGATGCTCAATTATATCTTCAGTGCATTCTGCACGGTGATATCATTAGTCAGTGCATTCTGCCACAGGCTGATGATCCTATTATCAGATATTCATGTGGCATTCTGCAGCGAGGTGTGATATCAAAAATGTCGTTGCATGTCTGTCGACAGGTGAAATCATTCATTGTCACTGCATTCTTAGCACAGGTGACTCATTATTGTCAGTGCATTTCTGTGCACAGGATGATCTCATTTAGTCAGATGCATTTTGTGGGACTAGGATCACATGAACACACTGACCTGTTGGTGGGTGCGTGAGGCACACAGGAAGTTGGGAACACCTGCGCTGTAGTAAGTAATGAGGAGGCATATTACTAACAGCAGGCAACCATCAGGGCAGCTCAACTGCTGGAGTCACGGACCCAGCTCAAATCTAAAACAAACGGGGTGGCCATGTCTTGCTATCACTTCCCTTCATTGCAGGTTCATTCCATCCATAGAGCACATTAAATATTTAGGGGGAACAATGGAGCATAAGTATTTCAGGGAGTACGGCGGAGGATAAAAAGGATATCTTCGAGAGAGTGGACAGGAGGATTAATTGAGGTTTCATGGGGGGACAGGGAGGATAATGGTTTCAGGGGGGGACAGGGAGGAAAATAGTTTCAAAGGGGACGGGGAGAATAATGGTTTCAGGGGGGACAGAGAGGATAATTGTTTCATGTGTGGACAGGGCGAGTAAGATCTAATAGTTTTGAGGGGGGACGAGAGGAACGCGAATATAGATTTGGGGGGACAGGATGAGAGTTAAAATAGGGGAAACATGGGGAACAAGGGAGATAAAAGATTACCTGAAAGGGGACCGCGAGATGATAATGAGTTTGATCAGGGTGACAGGAGGAGAATAGGGTTATTACAAAGTGGACAATAGCACAATAATTGAGGTTCATCGTGGGAACCAGGCTGAGGATCATAGTTTCAAGGGGTGAGACGGGGGAGGCTTAATGGAATTCTAGGAGGACAGGGAGGATCATGGTTTTCGAGGGGGGACAGGGAGGATAATGGTTCAGGGGGACAGTGGGTGAGGATACAATGTTTCTTCTACAGGGGCGGATAACAGGGGAGAGGCGATAATGGTTTCAGAGAGGGGACTCAGGTGCAAGGATCTTATATGGGTTTCAGGAGGGACCAGGAAGGGATAATGGATTTTCAAGGGAGAGGACACAGGGAAGGAATAACTAAGTTTCAGTGGGGACAGGGGAGAGGATAATGGTCTTTCATACAGATATGAGGTGAACAGGGATGCAATAGTCTATATCCTGGGAGGGACAGAGTAGGATAATGAATTCATGGGGACGGAGTGAAGAATAATGGTTTTTCAGGTGGTGACATAGGAAAATGTTTCAGGGGGACATAGGATAATGGTTTCGGGGGACGGGGAGGATAATGGTTTCAGGGGGGGACAGAGGATAATGGTTTCAGGGGGGACAGAGGATAATGTTTTTTCTGGGGGGACAGAGAGGAATAGGAGTGGTTTTGTGGGTGACAGAGGATTATGGTTTGCACGGTGGGGACAGGACAGGAGAATAGATTCAAGGGGGAGCAAGGGAGGATAATATGTCTTTTAGGGGGGAACAGGGATGATACGATTAGTTTTAGGGGGGAACAGGGAAAGGAGAATACTTTTTTGGTCGGGACAGGGAGATAATGGATTCGAAGGTTAACAGGGAGGATAATAGCTTTCAAAGGGGGGACAGGGAAGGCAATATATTACAGGGGGGACAGGGTAGGATAAAGGTATTCAGGGGTGACAGGGGAGGATAAATGTTATTCAGGAGGACAGGAAGGAGATAAATGGTTTCGGGGGTGACGGGTGACGGATACTATTGGTTTCGCAGAGGTTGACGGGGCGGATAATGCGAGTTTACAGGGGGACACAATGATAATGGTTACAGGTCGGGGACAGAGATAATGGTTTCGGGTAGGACAGAGGATATGTTTCGAGGGGGAGGTACAGAGCGATAATGGTTTCGCGGGGAGGACATAGGATAATGGGTCTTCGGTGGGTACAGGGGAGGATAATAGAGAGTCTTATCAAGGGGGACAACACAGGATAATGGATTCATAGGGGAACAAGGGAGTATAATAGACTTATAATGCGCAAGTGGACGGGGAGGATAATTGGAGCGATTTCAGCGGTAGGGACAGGAGGATAATGGTTTCAGGGGGGACAGGGACTGTCAAGATATATGGTTCTATCAGGGGGAGCGAGAGGAGGATAAACAAGGATATTCAGGGGGACAGGGAGGATAATGGTTTCATGGGGGACAGGGAGGATAATGGATTCATGGGGGACAGGGAGGATAATGGTTCTTTCAGGATAAAGTTGGATATAGGTGTATACAACTTCATTAATGCGGGAGGAGGGGCCAAGATCTTTTCCCCCATGGAGCCCTGAATTCCTGATGGCAGGCTAGTATATCTGACCTGTGCCAGAAGCAATGGTTGTATCTTCCAGACGCTCTACATAAAGGCCAATTTTGGACAGGATGAGGACTGGACCTCCGGGCCAATGTCTCCCAATCATCAAGTTGATCGGAGTAGTGTTTCTTTAGATTGGACATCTCACCGTCAAATACATTTTCAGAGGTCAACCTAATATACTAATATACCAGACCGGCAGTCTCCGTACCACTCACCTTTGGCACTGATACTTCGCAAGTCTGTAATCTTCATCAACATTTTGGGGAACATGTGGGGCTTTTTAGGTCTTCTCCTCCTGACATAGATCTTAAGGACGCCACCAACCAGTGGTTCCTGCTAACTTCTCGATCTACCTTATCCGCTGCTCCCAGGTCCTGAGTCCGAACTGATTTTAAAATAGCATGACATTTAGTAGAGACAACTTTCAGATAAGGTGTATGCACAAGCGTTCCATATCGGCTCACATTTACACTCCACCACCCAGCTTGTCCTGACGAGGTTCCTGCTTATCATTACCGCAGGTATTATACACTGGATTGCTATGCACTATAGCTGCTGTCTCTCGAATCGTGTCGCGGGATGAAACTTTCGTCAGCCCAGACTAATAAGTGTGTAGATATACAAAACTTGGCAATTACTCATCTCTTCACAGCTTTTTGAATCAGAAAGTCACGCGTCAAACCTCCTTAGATTTGCGGAAGACGAAAGCCAGTTCATGTTTAAGAACTCCTTATTAATTCACAAATCACGGCCTTAGGTGGCGTATAAAAGCGCCTATTTGTGCTACAGACAGACAGCATGGAATTAAAGGGGCATGGAAAACGGCACTTTATAAATCCAAGCATTTGTCTTCCCTGCGTCCTGCGCTGCTTCCTGTGCACTAATTCTTTATAAACCTTATCCAATAGGTCTTGTCCTTAATCTATAATGAGGTATGTATGTTGCACGGGTTCGTTGGTGAATATGGAATAATATAGGTACGAGCAACAGTAAGAGCTCCATCTACCTGATATATATTCGAAGTCACGCGCCTGGTCACCAATTAAACTTCAACCCACTGCAAGCTGTAAGTGTATGGGAAACATTTTGCTTTATGTCATGTATCAGTGACCAAGAACTTGGTGTCGCATATCTCCTCGCATATTGAGCTCTTGCACTGGGCCAATACTTTCACTGTGACTCATACAGTAGCATTGCAAAGCTGCAATGAGGGATGAATAATCTGCACGTGCCTCTGACAGGCGGCAAGAAGATGAGCAGCCTATGGCCACCAGAAAGATCTCATCTTTCCAAAGGGTAGATTTCTAACTAGACCAGGGGGTGTATATTATGTGGCCCCGACCATCAGGACACAAACAAACTCTGTCCCGGTCCTCACACTTCAAAAAAGTAAAACTCCTCTTTTGACAGCTGCAGTCAGCTAAAGGCACTGTTATGGTGGGCAGTGTACGCGGCCCTGCACTGTTGTTATAGAGGAGGCACTGTGTAAGGCTTGGCATTCTGTCTTACATGGTGAACATTGCATGAACTGCACTGTATAAGGAAGCAGTGTATCGGCTGGCATTGTTATGGTGGCCATTGTATGGCTGGCACAGTATGGTGTGGTCTATTGTATAGGCTGGCGACTGAGTTACGGGGGGCATTGTAATGGCTCGGCACTGATTATGGTGGGGCAGCGTAAGGAGCTTGGAGCACTGTTATGGTGGGCATTGATATGGTAGCTTGCAGTCGTTACGTTGGCACGAGATATGGTGGAGCATTGTATGGCTTGGATTGTTATGGTGGCATTGTAAGGCTGGCATTGATTATAGTGGGAGCGCCAACGATCGTATGGGCTGGCACCTGTTAGGTGGGTCATTTTCTGATGAGAGCGTGGCACTAGGTTGCGAGGGAGCGATAGAGCCACTTACTATGGCGGGCTATTGTTAGGCGCAATGTTTTCCGAGACGGCACTGGTTGTGCCCAGAGTTATTTGCAGTCCACATTTCATCGACTTTTGAACAAAATCGAGTCCTGCGCATAATCATCCGGCTCTACAAAACTATTTTACTGTCGGCAACACATCTACTTATCGGTAGGAAAAACCCACCTTGCACTGATAGAGGATTTTCCGCCGGCTTGTCCCGATAAACATTGAAGATTCAATGTTATTACTTCGACCGGTTTTCAGATTGGAAATATTAACACTGGTCACGCATGGGAGGGCTTTTCTCGCCCACTAATAGTGTCCGAGTGCGCAAAAAGCCGCCCCCTGCGCGGGCCAGGAGGGAGTCACACAGTCCAGCGGCTCACAACAACTACAGGTCGGATAAACCGAGGGATGACAACATGGTATTTGCGTGCCTGAGACGTGGGGAACGCATCTTAATTGTGTGATATGCACTGTCTTGGCTGGTCACTGAAACTAGTATGCGGGCACTGAATCTGTGGCTTGCTACTGTTACACTGGGACCCTGTATGGCAGTGTGCACTGTTTATAAGTGTGCACAGGGTCAGTCTTTTGGCACAGAGTATAGGGTGGGTCACTGAAAATGGAGCTGGGTCACTGATTTATTGTGGGCAACTGTACGGCAGGCACAGTAAATTGGTGGGCATAGACTGGCAGTAGTAGTACTGCTAGAGCGAGCGCGCTAACCGCCTAATTAAACAAACCCACACAAAACTATTCTGTGTGAACTTTGGATTTCGTTCCTCAAGAAGGTATTATATTTTCTCGACACAATCGTAGGCAAATCCCACACGATCTACCATAAAATGGTCTAGATACGGTAGATTATACAACGCCAGAGAGAGGAGAGATGATTATGATGTGGAGAACTATATATGTATATTTGTTTCTCTCCATCGTTATAAGGAGTGTGAAAGAGCACACTATACTATAACCCACCAAAACTACAATGGGGAAATAGGCGCCTTTTGATCGCTACATTTTCTGGTGAACTTGATGGCAGGTGGGAGACACCCCCAATGGATCTGACCTCTTGGGCCATCACTAACGGATGGAGCCAAGACCTCCTCCTCGACAGTCTTTGAGCAAATTATTTATACAACTTGAAGTCTTGCCGGTAGAGAAAGTTCTGCATGTGAGGGTCATACGTTCTAAAAGATTACTTGTAGCCCGCCTTGAGAGAGAGGTACTAAAAATGACACTGTGGACCAGAAGATGCTGTGCACCCCTAATAATCTAAAAGTCAATGACCATGCTGTTCGTAAGTGCTGTAGTCTGAGAGGTGCGCGACTACTGATGCACTGGTCATAGTACTGAATTACTATACAGATAAGAGTAACTATGCGCCGGACCCTAATGGAAAGTATGAACTAAGGGTCTGTTTATATGGCGTTTTGTGGGTCCAAAGTCCATCGCTTCTTTGCGGAGGTGGTCCGAGTATCTACCAACATAACACACAAAAAGGTACCCGAGCAAAGGTACAGCCGTCGATAGAGATACGGCATACAGGAGAAAATGAACAAATGTGGTACTCCCCGTTCCTGGACTATATATAGCTCTGTATCCGCGTGCTGTATATGCTTCATACGTGGTAGTCCGCTCTTTTAGATCTTGCACCGATAGCATATACATGGGAAATAGAGCGAGCACAGTCCAAAAGAGCCTGCCACGGCTTCAGTACCTACTTTGGCTGCATCCCAGGGGAATCCACTGATGGACGACCAAGTGGCATGTGACCCACCTTAGCTTGTATAGGACATTTTATATTATGGAGAAGGTGGAGACTGCTGCATGGATAATGTAAGAATAGCTTAAAAAAAAAGTTTAAATTCTAAAGTGAGGCTCCACCAAAATACGTCTTTAGTAATCCTAGACTGGTTGCTAGGGATATTCCGCTTGACAATTTGCTAACTGTGGTTGATAAGAAGTGTGTGTCTTCAGCAACTGGTCCATCTGAAGAGACGCTTCTTGTCTAGCGCTGTACTGACCGACATTGGGATAAGGGAAGCAGCAGTCAGGCAAAGCATTGGACGTCTCTTACCTCCAGAGATGAGACAAATGGCGCTCAGGAGACCGGTCTCTGCGTCGTCCATTTCTAGCGGTAGCAGCTGGTTGGCGAAGGCAAAGACCAGGTCGGTGAGGGGGCCGAAGCCAGCGTTGTGCATCTGGGTCCGGTTCAGGGTCAGCCCGTCCGAGAAGGTCATGGTGTCCTGGGTCCGGGTTGGGTGTGTGTATGCGTATCCAAATTCGTTAGGATCAGTGGAAACCAATATTCTAGATTTATGTGTACGAAATGAGAGAATAGGTTAGAGAGTAAATGAGAAGAAAGCAGACGAGAGCATCCGCACGACTCCTCACAGCGACACCGACGAAGGACATACGGATACGTAGAACTGTAAATAGTTTACATAAGTGCATCCCTCCATGTGTGCGAGAATAGACCCGAGCCACAAGAAACAATAGGACTTATGTAATAGGAGTGGCGGCAGAATATGTGCCAGGGATCACAGGAAACCGATCACGCGCTCATTTACATTTGTTTCGCCTGACTAGGCTAAAAGCTTATTGAAGATGGTTACTAAGGATGACAGTGTGCTGCGTGCAACGTATGAAAGTTTGGACAGCATTGCAGTCCATTTATTTCCTCTACTCGAATCCATCCCATCCAAGAAATGTAACAGGCCGAACAGGCCGCCAGTGTGATAGCACCTTTCCACTTCCAAAAATGAATGAAAGCAAGGCGGCAGCATAGCCGTTCTATATTAAATCAAATCTCAGTACAAAAAAGCGACGTTTTGACTCAGTACAAAGAGTCTTTTTCAAGCTTGAGAAAGACTCTTTGGGCGACATTTATGAACGGGGCTGCGGCAGAAGCCTGGCGTCTTTCAGCCCTGAAACTCTGCGCAGCCGCCGTTCGTCTATATTTTTATTCAGGCGCACCTCCAATATTGTTCCCCCCCAAAGGCCGCATTACAAAGAGCAACTCCTCGAGGCACTTTTGTACTGCGCCTGAGACTCGGGGGTCGTTCTGGAGAGCGGGCCACTACAACTGTACGAAGCTACACATTTATAGCTTCAGTACGGGAAAATCCAGGCGCATTACTGCTGGAACAGGTAGAGCACTTTAAACGTGGTTTACTTTCTGAGCCAGAAATGTCGCTTTGTAGCTAGATAGCACTAAAGGTATGACCAGCAGTAGAACAGGTTCATAAATTCAGGCGCATTCTACACTACTAATGCACACAAAAAAATGCCATCTGGGCAACAAAAATCATACATGTCGCCCTTTGTATCAAGTCGAAACATTGCTTTTTTTTGTACTGGGATTCGATTTAATAAAGGACACCTTTGCGGGCGCCATGCTTGGATTCATTTTTAGTGTACTGCCTGTAGGCTCTGCTTGGTTTCTTGAACTGACCCTATAGCAGCCTCATGTTACAACCAAAAGGTACTAGAAGTGACCTGAATGCGGACATAGATGTACTATATGTATACATGTATATGTATAGTATTTGTGTAAGTGTGTTCATGCTGATTTTTAACAACCATCGTTAGTATCCATCGAGATACCACAAAAAAAGGTACCGTAATGTGCAGCCTGGTGGGTTCATAAAGGAGAGTAGAGCAAACATAGTCTGTTTAGGGCTACATTTGCTTTATTCACCAGCAGTATATGCTTTACATTGGTTGTCCATTGGGAAAAAGTAGGCACCGGGTGGTCCAAAAATGAAAACCCCCCCCCAAAAAAACCATAATGATTATGTAGCTCTCCCCCTCCGGTCCAGAGCTTTCTGGCGATCCACTCTTCTTGACTTCTGGGTTCTTAACCTGACACAGAGAATATGCTCGCGCTTCATTCACTTACAATGGCGCGTGAGCCTCTCCAGCGAGTCAGGACGAGAATGCAGAAGTCATGAGCACAGGATCGGCGGAGAGCACTAGAGCGGCAGCAGCGGGGACCACGAGGTAAGTATCGTTTTTTTCTACTTTATTTTTTGACCACCTTGTCCCCAATACAAATATTTTTTTTAATGGACAACCCCTTTAACCCAAAGCATATACTTACATAAAATAGAGCAAACATAGTTTTAAAAGAGACCATGTTTGCTCTATTCTCTGTGTTGGATGTTAGGTGTATGGAAACTTGTGGAGGAACCATGACATCTCCTGACAGGTCTGGTTTAGTAAATCCCTGTGTTCCCTGTGACAATTCTGGAGCATCTTCTCTTATATCTCGGTGTTGTGCTGTTCCTCTGTTATTCCTTCTAGAAATGTATTACTGAATCGGTCAGATGGGTGTTACCATTAGGCTAGGTTCACACGGTGTATTTGCAGGGCGTAATTACGCCCCGCAATTACGCCGTGTGGCCGGGGGAGGGAGCGAGGGACCGGCACTTCGCCGGCCCATAGACTTGCATTACCAGCGGCACATATACGCCGCTGGTAATTCACATGC
This sequence comes from Phyllomedusa bahiana, assembly GCA_025379985.1. NCBI lineage: Eukaryota > Metazoa > Chordata > Amphibia > Anura > Hylidae > Phyllomedusa > Phyllomedusa bahiana. The sequence goes on along the minus strand of JAODAL010045105.1, from coordinate 16,205 downwards.
CAATTATCTTCCCCCGCGGCGTATTCGCCGAGCAGGGAGAGGAGACGTAATCCATAGTTCTCTATGAAAACTGTGGATTACCGTAATGGCTGGGACGTATTCCAGCCGTAATTTGCGCACTCAGGCACGTAATTACAGACTGAAATACCTCCTATTTTAAGCCGTGTGAACATAGCCTAAAACTCTTGAATGGGGTGTGTCCACACGGATTCTGTCAGCAATGATTGGACAATGTCAGACAGTGCAGGGACACACACCAAATTGGTTACACCCACCTGACAGATTCAGGAATAAATTTCTAGGAGGAATAACAGAGGAACAGCACAACACAGAGATATAAGAGAAGAGACTCTAGGATTGTTATATCACCGGGAACACAAGTAGCTACAAGTATAGAAATGGTCACAGGTCCTCTTTAAGACACTAAGCAGTAGAAGGTAATGCATTATTCTGTCCACCAGTATGTTATGTATTATAACTCCTGTGCCCACAGCAACCAAAGTTCTGCAAAAATCAAATGTGTCCAATGACTGGTTGCTTTGAGTAATAACACTCCTATCTAGGTCACCCCCCCATGTTATAGTCACGCCACAACCCATATCCCAACCAGATCCTCCGCTTCTATCATTAGTGAGAATGATGCAGAAGATTTTTGCAGACTGCCACGAAGATACATTTATATGGAGAGAGAACCTGTGTGAACATGGTATAAGACGGTGACTTACCAGGATGTCCAGGCAGGCGGCTTTAAGGAGGGTTATTTGATCGGCTATGGTAAGAGTGGTAAATCCCGGTAACTGTTTGGCAAATTCCACCGTCTTGATTATGCATTTGGTGGAGAGCTCGCTGAACTTATCCCACAGATCGATGTCCAGGGAGACTCGCTGCTCCGAGCTGAAATTCTGAAAGACAAAAAGTGAGAGATAAATCAATCGAAAAGACAAAATGAGCAGTAGATGCCCCTCTATACTGTAACCCACCCTCCCGCTACAGCTGGGTATAAACAATGTGGCCAATAGTTTCTGCACTAAGAGCGACATGTCAGAAAAGAGGCGCCACCACGCCAACCTTAAGGGCATGTTCACACGGCGGTTTTGCAGCGCGGGTGCTGGGCGTGGTCTCGGTGCGAGTGGGGCGTGGTTTTGGGCGCGGCTTACGCCGAGGGTTTGCACCCATGCAAATTAATAGCAGGGGGCAAACCGCGCCGCCAAGAATTGACAGGAGAGTTCTCCACACGTGGCGTGTGAATATTAACGTGGTTTCCAATAGGAAACCATGTTAATAAACTAGGCGCAATTTGGGCGTGGTTTTGGCCGTGGAGACCGCGTCGGAACCCGCGGCCAGAACTGCGCCCCAATCCGCCGTGTGAACAGGGCCTAAGACGCATTAAATTAGTGCACCTGAATGAGTGAAGCTGTCAAAAATCTGGCATGTGGTATATCGTGCATAGTATAATTGATGCACCTAATCTAGGCGCATAGCATATCATTGCTAGCATATTTGATGCACTTACTTTAGGCGCATTCAAATGTGTCGTGCCTGGTGTATAATGCGCCTAGTTTTGGTGTGTGACAGTTCATTTATATAGAGAATAGGGCGTCGACAGGTTTTTGACGCAAAATACAGCAACCCTAATGGGACATTAATTGGACTCATCGTCCTAAGTTTTAATCAAAGTAAATGGACATTAGTATTACTCTGACTAATCAGGGCAATCTTTGGTTCTGTTCAAACCTGTGTTGTGTGGTCAGAAACCACAGCACAGTGCTAGATCTCTAAGGGCATGTCCCCACAGCACGGGTTTTCGGACGATTTTTCAGCCGGTTTGCGGTTTTTCAGACTGCCTGAAAAACCGGCCGAAAATGAGCACAATTGTGCTCTATGGAAAACATTGAGCAAGCACCATCTTCCGTTCGAAAACTGGACGGAATCTGTGCTTCTCAATGGGAGGGCTGTTCTCCGCTCATCGCGGAGAAAAGCCGTCCACCCCGCGGCCGTGGGGACGGGCGCAAAACAGGACAAATTTGTCCTATGCCGTGTGAACGCGCCCTAACACGACGGGCACCACCGGACCTTAGTGTCTTATAATGGGATCTGTTGGATTCTGCTGGTGTCATCATTATGAAAACAGAAAACAGAGATGCAAGCAGCACAATTCTTCTCATCAAAAGCAATGGGTTCTGTGTCAGAGGCTCCATGGCTGAAGGAGGAAGTAAAGCCTCAGTAAAAATGTACAGTGATTCTGCCTCTGCTACACACTCAGGGTGTGTTGACACGGCGTATTTGCGGGGCTATTTCGGTGCGCAATTGCACTGCAATACGCCTGAATTGCACCCTGCAAATACAGGAATTCATAGCACTCATTGAGCTATGATTACCTGGCGTTTTCCCCTGTGTACAATATGCGCCAGGAGAGAGAAGTGCTGCGCCGGGGAAAGTGAATGTCAGTGGGAGCGTCGAAACACGCCTGAAATGCACCATGTGAACCAGAGCCGTCTTAACAGCATTATGGGCCCTTGGGCAGAACACTGCATTGGGCTCTGCCAAATACATGACATCACACAAGGTCATGCCTGTAGCCATCCCCAATCACGCCACTTATGTCTGGACACCAGCAGCCTACAAGGTTATTTGGCAGGGCAGGGAGTCTTTAGCTCCCTTCTTCACCATGGTTTTTATTTGTTTGCACATTCTAAAAAACACACAAACAGTAAAATAAGCAAAGCCAATCAAGGCATCCTGGGTATGTTTCTTGTATTCCTGGGACAAGCATAACCCACTTGGGGCCCCCATACTTGTGGGGCCCCCGGGCAACTGCCTAGTGTGTCCAATGGAAAAGATGGCCCTGATGTGAACATACCCTTAGTATCAAGTGTCACACTTAGTCCCACGAAAAGTAGAAAAAGCCAGCACCTCCAAAAAGTGGTGATTTATTACGTTTCAGCTCTGAACAGTCTACCTCGATGGCTTGGTTCTGTTCAGAGCTGAAATGTTGCTGTTTGGAGGTGCTGGCTTTTTGGTTCGGGTCTGTCAGTCGAGCACTCTTCTTCATTTTTGTCTTCGGTGCTGCTGATTTTGTACAGTTAGTCCCACAGGTCGGCTCCGGCTCGCCATGTTATTTTATGGGGCATATGAGAGCTTAGACATAGTGAGCAGGGGCGGACAAGGTCAGGACGAAGAAGGAGCAGCTCGCCAGCACTTGGCAGAGGTGACAGCACCAGCCAGGAAGCGGGCACCTGTGCTCTGTTAATAAACTCACAGGTGGAGGCATAGCTCTGACAGCCCTACCCGGCACCCAAGCCACCTTCCAAGATAAGAAGCTCGGGGCTAAAGAGATGGAAGGGGCTGGATATTATACAACCTTAACTGACATCTGGGTCTTTACTGACCAAGTGGAGCACCACAGCCCTTTGAGGGTAAGCATAATGCAGATTTGGCCCTTGATGACACCCCTGCTTCATATGCACATGCAGTGTGGGAAACCGAATTTTTAAACCAGGATGTTCCACTTTAATAAAAAATTAGCTACAAAAAATGTCATCGTATGAGACGTTCATTCCTTTCCTCTGCAGAAGAACACTGACGTGATCATGGGTGGTACTGAAGTTGGGCCCTGGTTCCTAGAGTTCAAAAGTCACATAACAAAGTACCACTGTTATACAAGGCACATAGTAGGTGACAGCCCTATCACAAATTTTGCATCGGGGCCCAGGAGCTTCAAGTTACTCCTCTGCCCATAATGTTCCCCGCCAGGCGGAGACGGTTGCCACTCACTGTAGTGTATTTGCCCAGCTGGCAGAGCGCAGGGAAGGTCTCCTGATGCGCTTTGCGCACCTTCTCGATCAGGTTTTCGGTCTCTGGGCTCAGCACGTAGCTCTCTGTGACTTCAGGTTTTGGGGGTTCCTTCTTTTTCTTGTTGCGGTCGTTGCGTACAGCTGGAGGAGGAGAGAAGGGAGAAGCGCTGATTAGAATCAAAGATCACAGACCTGAAATAGTGACACGTCGATGCATTAAAGGTCATCTGCTCTCCCTCTGAATACAGGATTACAGGACGGGAAAACAAGATCTGGGTCTTAGCTGATATAAATAGTCCGAGCTGGTTAAAGAAAGCACGAACCAAGTGGTTGTGGAGAGATGACAGGAGGGGGCTCCAGCTCTATCACCCAGATCAGAGACCAACGGAGCGGCATTCTCTAGTGGACTCGAGGCGTCCATGTTGGGCATAAGAAGAAAGGGGAAAAATATAGCACTCTGCAACATACCCTCCAAAGGATCAGATATTCTCTGTGAGACCACCTCAGTCATCGGTACTATATAGTTAGTACTAATGTTGCTTAAATCTGTCCAATTTTACTCAACTTGTGAAAACAAAATTGGGTTCAGGACCCCGAACAGGAATTTTGACCATAACCCTAAACCTTGCCCTGAACCTGACCGTAACCATAACCCTAAAATGGGGTTAGTCTTAGGGTTTCTAACTGGTCTGCAGAGCTTGACTTACCAGTCCCTGTTGCCACAGGCGCTCTGACGTCATTTCTGGTCCAATGTCACATTAGGGTTCCCTAACAAGTTATAGTGACCAGGATTCTGGAGAAGGGTCATTGAGACAGGGATTTATTCATATTGCAAGGTTGGAGTCAGGAAGGAATTGTTCCCCTAAAATGAGGACAATTGGCTTCTACCTCATGGAGGTTTTTGCCTTCCACTGGATCAACATTAAAGGACAATAGGCTGAAATGGGTGGACGTCTGTCTTTTTTCGGCCTTACAAACTATGTAACTATGTAATATGCCTTAGGACTGGAAATCACAAGGCATTATGGGAAAGGAGCTGAGAAGCTCAAGCGTCCTCTATTGGATGTAAAAACCCCTCAATTTGCTTCAGACTCACCGAATCTTTAGAAAGCAAAAGGGATATTAGCCAAGCCAGTATCATCCATCTGCACACAGCTGTTTCGGGGTTTTCCCCCGTCGTCAGTGCAGAGCGATACTGGCTGGCTGGGTGGGAGGCAATGAGTGGCTCAGAAAGGGGATTATCTCTTCTTGGTGAAAGCACCATATAGGTGTGTAGAGTTTTGAATTACCTTTAGGACTGGAAATGGAGAGAGCTGTGGGACTGGAAGCGATAGGGACTGGTAGGTCCTGCTGATCAGTTATAACACTCTCTAACCCTAACTCCAGTTTAGGCTTATGGTAAATTGATTCGGGCCGACTTTGGCTTTTAGGTCGAATCTGACTTTGACCCATTAGCCACACTAGTTTGCACAATTGAAAAAAGATGTATGTCCATCAAGTCCAACCAAGGGTGAGGAGAAGATAAGGATGTAAAGGAGGAATATAGATTAATTAAAGCAAACCAAACCTGATGTATGTCCATCAAGTCCAACCAAGGGTGAGAAGAAGATAAGGATGTAAAGGAGGAATATAGATCAATTAAAGCAAACCAAACCTGATGTATGTCCATCAAGTCCAACCAAGGGTGAGAAGAAGATAAGGATGTAAAGGAGGAATATAGGTCAACTAAAGCAAACCAACCCTGATGTATGTCCATCAAGTCCAACCAAGGGTGAGGAGAAGATAAGGATGTAAAGGAGGAATATAGATTAATTAAAGCAAACCAAACCTGATGTATGTCATCAAGTCCAACCAAGGTGAGAAGAAAGATAAGGATGTAAAGGAGGAATATAGGTCAATAAAGCAAACCAAAACCCTGATGGTATGTCCATCAAGTCCAACCAAGGGTGAGGAGAAGAAAGGATGTAAAGGAGGAATATAGGTCAACTAAAGCAAACCAAACCTGATGTATGTCCACCAAGTCCAACCAAGGGTGAGAAGAAGATAAGGATGTAAAGGAGGAATATAGGTCAACTAAAGCAAACCAAACCTGAAGCCTAAAGCTAAACACTGAATCCACGTAAGGAGCTGTGGCTGGCCGTATGCATACATGCTCACCTGTGTATTTGCAGCACATTTTATCTACTAATTTCAAATGTACTGCTCCTTTAAGCAACCGATGTATGATGACACTGATTGCTAAAGCTCAGCTATATAATGAAACTGCTGCAATGTGACCAGTCAACACTAAGACGTTATATTGGATATATGGCGTGTAGTGACCATCTGATTGCTAACCCAGTGATGGCTTCTGATACAACCACTGATCGGGGATTAGGAAAAACAGGCCGGTTCTTCTAGACACATACCGGCCGTCATATCTTATTACATGATCATGCACAATGTAGTGACTCATGTGTTCCTGCTGAGTAGCTGATATCTATAGCGGTATAAATGTATATGGCAATGGAGATAAAAGAGATATCAGGACCCTTCTGCGGAGCCGTTATCGGCTACAAGTTGTGGTCTGTGGTCTGAGTAACGTGACAAAGAATGAGGCCAAGACGATCGTCAACCCGTCGTGTTTTCCACATGTCAGGACTTTTTGCTTAAGATTACAGATGCAGCAGAGCTTATTGCAGCGCATCACGCTACAGATTAACATTCTTATCTCATGCAGCTTAACTTAAATGTGTCCTGATGGGTCTAGAGGGCCTTTCACATGGGCCGGATGAAGCTTGATTCCTTGATTCTCTCCCTGTTAAAGGTCCTTCGATCAAGAGATGAATGAGCCAACGCTGATCTTTTTTTTTTTTTTCTTGCAATAGTAAAAATTATTATTTTTCACCATCAGCCCTCCCATGTAAATTGTGAAGTCTACATAAATAAGGGGATGTTCACACAGGGTTTTGGATCCATTTTGGATCCGAAAATCACATCCAAAAGCTCTACGTCAAATCGGATCCAAAATGTATCCAACACACAGGTGCGTGTTTGGCTGCGTTTTTACTGCAGCAGGATCGCACCCTATAGTTTTAAATAGGGCGTCTGCTGCGTCTTTCAACTCAAGAATTGACATGGATCTGAAAGACGCAAGTAAACACGCATCACTCGTCTGGTTTTACATTGAAAGCCATGTAAATGACACTGCACATTGTTAGATGCGTGTTTGGGTCCGTTTAGGATCCAAAACACAGATCCAAACACGCATCTAAAAACGTATCCCGACACGGAGTCAACACGGTGTGTGAACATGCCATAAGGGTTGACCAGGTCATTTTAACAAAATATTTTTAGGATGCTCCTGCCCTGATGAAATAAACAAGCTCATACTCGCTTCTCCTCGCAGCTGCGTTCCACCGTGTTCGCCGGTATTCCGCTTACTTCCAACTCCGGCCATATAGAACGTCACTGCTGCAACCAATCCCATACCATTATCTGACGTCACTGTTGGGAAGTGTACACACCAAACAGTGACGTCAAGCAGTGACATGATCGGTGATCAGCGGTAGCCGATCAGTGACTGCAGCAGTGACGTTCTGTTCAGCCAGAGCCGGAAGTAACTAGAAGAGCAGTGGAGAGGGCGGACAGAGGCAGTGCTGGAACGTAGCTGCGAGGAGAAGCGAGTATGAGCTTTTTCATTTTATTAAGGCAGCAGTAGCCTAAAAATATTTGATCAAAAAGACCCTTTAATGAGAACGATTGACCTCACGGACAATCATTAGTTCCGAACGATCATTGGACCAGATCTTCGCTCCCGACAATTGCCCAGGCTCTTCTTAACAAGCTAGATGATTGATTGGCTCTTGTAACGGCAATTATGTGCTCATGTAAAAGGACCCTAAGGCAGTAAAGGCTTTCCATGCACACAGACTGTATATAGGTCAGATATAATATATACAGCTTTCCGTTCTCAACTAGAATCCATGAAAAATGAGACATTAGAATCATGCAAGCCCTTGTATAGATGACTGCAAACCACCCTCACTGATGGAGTGGGATTCATGGTGGCACACGGTGATCCCCCGGTGAGGCGGACTGCTTAAATTCATAGAAGATAAACTTGCTTGAAATATGCAGCCAGCGTGGATAGTAGGTAAGCCCGCTGTAATCACAGCTACGGATCAGTCCGACATATGCTGTAGCATCACTATAGTCACATCAGTCTGAGCAAGTAGGAACAAGGCTTGGAGTCAGCGCAGTTATAAGTGCTCTCCATTTATACTACTTAAAATCATTAGGGCAGGAGTCCCATGGTGCGAAGCCGCAGCTGCCAGCACCAAATTGTTGTGGACATCACTGATTCTATGGCAAAGACAACAGAACATCAAGCTTCGAAATTCAAAATGTCCAATCTTTATCTGTAGGGGAAACAGTCAGGAGGCCCCAAAATACATGTGGCCCCTGTGAAATAATAATTCTGGAGCCTCTGTCCTTAGATTTCTACATTGTGCGGTTCATCTCTTATTCCTCCTAGAAATTCCTTAGCAATCTGTCAGCTGGGTGTTACCAATTGGAGGCGTGTCATTGCACAGTCTGACATTGTTCAGTCAGTGCTGACAGTCAGTGTGTGCAGGGACACACCCATCTGACAGATTCAGTCATACATGTCCAGGAGGAATAACAGAGGAACAGCACAACCTAGAGATATAAGAGAAGAGGCTGCAGAATTGGTTTTTTCCATGGAACACATTTATCAGGAGATGTCACAGGTCTCAAACTTGTCCTGGATCATGGTTATTGAAAAACGTTATCCTATCACTGAAACGTAACTTTTACTAAAAACAGGTCAATAGTGATATAAAATGTGTATATACTTAGTAGCCACAAAGCAGTCTGTGGGAGATAATGGCAGTCACTTCAGGGTACATAGAGACCACAAAAACAATTAGTAGCCTCTTACTCTCAGTACCCAGGGGAGCATGGGTGCCCAACTAGATGGAAATGGACTCTATTTAAAACAAGGTAGAAACGGAGTATTCTTGTCAGATGCTATCATTCTAGCTGGCTGCAGGGGGTATCCGTGGGATTTTTAGAACCCTCCTACCCACAATCTATCTTCATTTATTTGCAGTGTTTAATACCACCAGACTTTTTGGACATATGCATGCAATTTTTTTTTATTTTTTTTTAGCATTGCTGAAGTATTTTTGGTCCTCTGGTGGATACATGTATACTCTGACCTGGGCATTTTATCTAACACCTTTGATTGATATAGAGCCCACTGAGGAATCTTTAGTAATATCATATATACGGGGAAACACGTTGGGAACATACAGGCTATTTTTCCTAGACCTGTCTTGCTATCAGGCACGGACTGGCCCACAGGGGAATAGGGTAAACCCCCGGTGGGCCCCTGAGCAAGGTAGACCTGGAGTTGGTTTTTTAACTGCATATACTTCCTAAGAAGAGGCAAAAAAAAAAAAAAGCAGAGAAAGAGACAAAAAGCAAGAGGCAGAGTATAGGAGGCATGTAAAGTCCTGTACACTAGCTGTAGGGTGGCCCTAAAATAAATGCCACTGGTGGGCCCATACACAACTCAGCTGATGGACCCCTAGAGTCAACTCCACCTGTGGGCCCTAGGCACCCCAGTCCAACACTGCTTGCTATGTCTTTTTTTTTTTTTGCCTACCTCTGTATGATTTTGTTCCTACACTATCTAGGGCATTACAGGGAGAGCCTCTGTAGGGTGGGTACACCCTTTTCGGGTCGACAACTCCGCCGGATAGGCAGGACACAACAACGTCTTATTAGGGTATCACTGGACCATTTCCTTCCCCGATCTGGATGTGGTTGATATCCACTCTTCAATAGATCCATCTACTCATTATCCTCTGGGTACTGTGAGTAAAAGCCTACTAATTGTTTTGGGGGGTCTCTATATACCCTGAAGGGCCATTATCTCCCACAGACTGCTTTGTGGCTACTAAGTATATAAAAATGTTATATCACTATTGATCTGTTTTTGGTAAAAGTTAAGTTTTAGTCTCTGTCAGTGACATGATTTTGTGTTGATGAGAAAAACTTTCCAGCATCCACCAAGATAAGGTTTATAAACTTTTTCTCACCACAGTGAGAAAGGTAAATGAAGACTATTACCAAATACATTGTTGTTTTGATTTAGCTATGGTCAGGAAATAAAGACGATTTTATCACCTATTAGAATAAACATGTTTCTTTGGCTTCTGACCACCTCTCCTTGCTCTCTCTTATCTCTCATTGCTCCAAACTGCCATCAGTCAGTCAGTTCGACCACGGTGAGTCACTCCCTGCAGAGTCTTATCTCTAGAAACGGAGTTTGTTTACCTAACTAAATGACAAGCTCTGTAGCCTTGATTACTACACTTTATAAATCTCCAGCAGTCATGTCACTCTAACCGTAATAGCTAGGAACAGAAGAGCTGATGTGTCAATCACTGCTATAGACCCAGTCACTGCCTGACCAGGAAGTGTGAGTCTACAGCTGGCTGCGTCTCTGTGAAATTGCATAGTCAGAAAACCCCTTTAATCCTACAAGTAGAGTTGGTGCCATTAGATACCATAGTCCATGACATGAAAAGAATCTTTGCACCCGTTCATTTGTCAAATGGAAATTTGTATCTTGGGTTTGGAGGATTATCCATAGAACTAAGTTCTTTTTGTACTTTTTTTATTATGCTTTGTTCTCTGTGGGACCATCTGGAGGTCTTTATGTTTGTATTGCGGATATATTCCGTCATGTTGACCTCAATTACTGTTGTATGTTCTGGGGCTATGTAAACCTCGTTATCTTTGACAGCCTGCTGTAATTGCTACGTAATAATATTTTTTATATCGTCCTTTAATAAAAACCATTGAGATATAAAATCCGTGTCCCACAAGATTTGGAGGAGGACACGTCTACACATCACTCACATTCTTTGGACATGCCAACCTCGAAGCACTTCTGTAGCCGGCAGTACTGGCAGCGATTCCTGGTCACCTTGTTGATGATACAGTTTTTGTCGCGGTGACACGTGTACACCATGTTCTTCTGGATGCTGCGCCGGAAAAAACCCTGAGAAGATAGCAAGAAATCAATTAACATTATCATCTACATATGATCCATTTATTACAGAGCAATTTTATTACTGAGGATTAGAGTCGGTTCTTTGTTCTCTGTCCCACTTTGAAAATCTACATTCTTAGCATTGTTTTTTTTTTTTCTTTTACCCTATCGGCTGCTAAGCACCGAGAGCGGGTTTTCTTGGAAAAAAGAAATAAAAAAAATTACAAAAACGTGCAAATACATGTGCAAAAACTAGAGCACGGGGCACATAACCGAAGGGCATATACAGATGTAGCAGAGCCGAGTTTGTTAAGCACACCACAGTTTACTGTGTAGTTGACACAACAGGTAGCGATATCCTGGCATATGATTTCAGATTTTAAATAGGGCTGTTAGGGTAAGTTCACACGATTTATTGTGGCATGTACAGCAAGCCCCGCGATACATCGTGTGCTTCGGGAGCTCGCGCTGATCAGCACGTACTCCCGAGGTGCGCGGGAGCCGGCAGCCCGCCGGCCCCATAGACATGCTTTACTCATGTCACTTATTACCCCGCGTCTACAATACGATCGTATTCTACGAGCGGGGAGAGGAGGCGTAATCCATAGTTCTCTAACAACTATGGAATACCGTAATTTCGGCGTGCCCCTCGCCCATATTAAAGCGCAAATACGCGGCGAAATGCGCGCTGAAATTACACCGTGTGAACATAGCCTTAGTGGACTATAAGGGCATGTTCCCACGGCACAGAGCAAATACCGGTCGGATTATCTGACCGGTATTCGCTCTGTTTTGGGGCCGTGCACACCGCCGCCGGGGGGACGGCTTTTCTCCGCGGTTTGCAGAGAAAAGCCCTCCCCCTTCACATTGACCTCTTTATGTTACGTACGAAAACCGTGTGGAAGAATGAACATGTTCAATTTTTTTTGGACCGCTGGTGATCTAAAAACCGTCCAGCGGAAAATCCGTGCAGCGGCGACCATAGAGGTTCATTCTAGGAGTTGATAATTGGTTTATCAACTGAGTTGAGCTCTGTCATACCACCAATCACTTTTTGTCCAGAAAAAAAAAGTGTATAATTAAAGGAAAGTGTATAGTTAATTGATTGGAGAGAGAGAGACTTGTGTATATATACATACCTAAATAAAAAGATATATGTGTGTGTATGTATGTATATTTTTTAATATATAAAAATATACATATGAGGATTTATTTCTCCATGCCAGTAAGCCTTAAAGGGGTTGTCTCACTACATTGATTCATCTCACCTCAGTCCTATTTTCGTGGTTTCATTTTGAATTCAGGGGCGTGTTTACTGGCTTCCACTAGGCTGCAGTAGAAGCTAGGTCTGTGGCTATAGCAACCAGTGGTGGCCGCCTAGCAGGATAGATTGACCAGGTCTGTAGCTATAGCGACCTGAGGAGCTGATGCAGCCCATACAAGAGGGGATATCTCAGAATAGGTAGGACACGGTTAATGGACACATATTGCAAAGTGACTTGTTTTTGCAAGATGTTTAACATAGAGAGCAAACCTTGAAGTAAAACAACCCCTTTAAAGGGGCTTATTGGCATGGAGGAATAAATCGCCTCTGATCGAACGCATGCACACACACACACACACACACACGTTAAGAAATAGGATGAAGTAATAGGTGGGGTGCCATTCGATTTGGCTGTATGGGCCCCTAAAACAGTTAATTTGATGGCGGGCCCCCTGCTTTTAAAATATAAACAAAATTTTGAAACTAATTATCCTTTAGAATTTTTTTTTTTTTTTCAGTTATAAAAAATTTTCATAAAGCTCATTCAATAAATCAAAATTTTCATTTTTCCCCGCCCGAAAAGTTAAAAACTTTTTTATTACAAACATTTTTAAAAACGTAGGGCTAATCCCTGACGCGTTTCGGCTCATTGTTCTTATTTTTTTGGGGCCTTTCACACGGCTGATTTGTGATGGATTCCCAGCCGTAAGGGCCCGTATTTGCGCTGCAGTACAGCTGGAACCCGTCCCTTCCTTACATAATCCACATTGTCATGAGAACTATGGATTCCGTTCCCCTCCCCGCTCTGCGAATCGCCGGGGGGGGGAGAAAGGACTTGACATTATTTACGGTGCGTAGCGCCGGAATGAGTGTTTGGGGGCAGCTCCCGGGCCCCCCGCCCCGCTCCCCGGTCCCGGCGTAATTTGGTTGGGTGAAATCGTCCCCAAAAAATTTACGCGGAAAATCACCTTTTTTGTGAACCGTGCAAAAGGGGGGGACATGTATGAAGTGGGCGCGCGAAGCGCCTGTTTTCATTTTTTTTTTTTTTTCGTGAAAACTGCGCCTGATGTATGTCGGTGCCGAAGGGGCTCCAAATGGGGGGCAAATTTCGACCCCTCCAAACAGACCATTTTGAAATTGGTTGCCGTGGATGAAATGACCCTATTTGCCGACCCCATTATCATGCGCGGTTTTTCGAATGGGTGCGTCCCACCCCAAAACGCGACAGCCCCCCCTTCATGTTAGGCGCAAAAGAAAGTGGCGAATCTTGGAAATTTCCCTAACAATAGGGGGGTGCCCCGACAGCAGAGGGGCCCACGGGGCGCATTATACGCCAGAAAACCAGCGAAAACTACGATCATAAATGTCCCCCATAGTGTCAAAGCAGCATTCATATTTCGGAGGCCTTCAGAGCTGAACTCCCTGGCTGGCTGTAAGCTTGCACAGAGCTTTGTCTGGTGATACCTGTACTGACACTATAGAGGAATCGGATATAAGAAACATAAACCCCCTCCTTCCCCTTTTAAAACAGCCTTACAAAGCAATGTATTTAAGTGACTCAATATAATAAAGGAATATAAAACCTCTATAACTTCACCCTCATCGGATTCGTCTACAGCTGCTCAACCTGAACAATCTGAACGAGCCATCTGTGTCAAATCCCATAACAGATAAGATTATAATGAATCTGCGCTGTTATGTTGTTATCCTGTGACTCCACGTCCAATGCTGAGCGCACATCAGAGCAGGCGCACTCCTTACATTTGGGGGAACCTTTTAGGGAAAATGGCCCCAAGCAGGACGCGAAGGCTTTAAAGAATCTAAAAGGTATCTGTAGTGCTGCAGAGATCAATACCAGTGTCAAGCCCCGTGTGTGGCTGGAGCCAAGTAGGATGCCCCAGCTTTACACTGCCAGTAGAGCGATCTTCGCAAGCTTTCCCCTATCTAAAGGGTCGTTACTCAAGGATTGCTTTTTATGTTTAAAAATCTGCAAAAAAAAAGTCAATTTGTAATATGTACCCTTAACAGGGCCACCTATTCCTAATATCCCCTCTTGTATGGCTGCATCAGCTCCTCCAGTTTTAAGTACAGACCCGTTTGATTCCTGATAGGTGCCGCACTGGTTCTATAGCACAGACCTTTTCATCTCTTGATAGGTGCCAGCACTGGGTTTTAAGCTACAACCTTTTCATCTCTCCGATGGCTGCCAGCACTGGTTGTATAACAACCGGTTTTATCTCTCCTGATAGGTCCCCAAATGGTTGCATAGCTACGACCCGTTTGTCTCTCCTGATAGGGTGCCAGCACTGGTTGCTATAGCTACGACCTTTTTATCTCTCCTATAGCTGCCAGCACTGGTTTTGTACGACCTGTTTTTATCTCTCCGGGCTCCAGGATGGTTGCTTAAAGCTCAGCCTGTTCGATCTCTCCTGATAGGGTGCCCCCCTGGTTGAAAAGCTAATGACCTGTTCGATCTCTCCTGAAGGCTACCCGCACTGGTTGCTATAGCTACAGACCTGTTCGTTCTCCTGTAGGTGCCACCACGGTTGCTTTAGTTCAACCTGTTCAATTCCTGAAAGGCTGCCAGTGTGGGGCATGTATACAATTGTGTCCTCGCAGTTTCCCCTTGCAGTAAAAACATCCTTTTAATTAAAAAAAAAAGACCCAAAAAGACGGAGGTAATCTGAATCAATGTAGTGAGACAACCCCTTTAAGGTGCACTGACACGTGCAAGTATTATATTCAACCAAAAATGACTGAAAGTAGCCTGAAATGGCTGATAACAGGGAACAGTGGAGATTACAATGGCTGCAGGGTCTATTAGATTTTTTCTGCTGTAGCTGCCCCATACAGGGAGTAAACTGCAGTGATTCCTTTATCTGACCTCCCATGGTACGTACCTTACAGCCCTCGCAGGCACTGACCCCATAGTGATAACCGGAACTCTTGTCTTGACACACAAAACAGGGTTTGTAGATTCTGGGGAGAGGTGGCGGGGAGGGAGGACTGGGGACATTTTTCCGAAAGGTGCTTGGGGTTTCAAAGCAAAAAGAAAAAAAAACAAATGTTTTCGTAATTTAAGTTAAAAATAAAACAAAAAAAAAAATTTTCCATTGCAAAAAAAAGGGGGGAGAAAAACAGAAGCAAGAAAAGTTTCCCGTGCTGCAAAAAGTCTGTCCCGTGTGAAATACATGCCCCGAACCCTTTAAAAGGGGGACTTCACCAACGGATTAATATAAACACTAGGGAAAGGTAAATAAAACAACTACCAAATACATTGCTGTTCTGATTTTTTCAGTTCTTAATTTGTAAAAAGGGTTTTTTTAAGTTACGACCAACCCTCGGCTCTTGGTGTTGGATGGGTGCCAGATCAGGGGTGGAAAAACGGGAAATCAGTGGTTTCCAAACTGGAAATAATTTCAAATAAGACTGGTGGTGGTGGGAGGGCTGGGTAGTCAGGAAGGGAAATTTTCCTTTTTTGGGAGACGAACGAACGGCGTGAGAGTTTTTTTGCCTTTTGCCTTTCCCGACCCCTCGATGCCCCCCACCCCGCCCGATACGGCTCTGCCCCGTGAGGGACAAAATCCGAAAACAGGTTGCCCTGCAGTTTGGGGAAAAACGGCTTTGGCTAAAATCCTTTTTTCTTTTTCAAGACTGTAGGGCAAAAAACAAAATTTGGGTTTGTTAAACCAACAGAGGGCCTGTGGGGCTTTCGCCCCTTTTTCCATAAGTTGTGATACGAAAATTAAAGGGACAGGCAATAAAATGCTAAATCCCTGAACTTTTGCCCCAATTTTCTCCATACCGTAGACAGTGGGGGGGGACCCGCTGATCCAAAATATCTTTTTCTATTGTGTATGGGGGTTTGAAGGTTTAGCAGACTATTGCTATGGAAAGACACCACAAGTAGCAGATTCCATGTTGGAACGATCTAATAGTGGGGCCGATTGCTGAATCCTGTCCAAAGATCTGGCTTTAAAACTTTCCCCAAGTTTAAAAAGAGCGGAAAAATTCCTTTTTGCAGGAAAATTGGGGCGCCATTTTCCCCGAAAACTAGAATTCATTTAAACGAATTGAATTC
>JAODAL010045104.1:0-32251 GCA_025379985.1 Phyllomedusa bahiana | reverse complement strand
GTTACGGCTGCAGCGGTGAGGTTTCCTTGAGTTGATGACCACTCTTGATGTCCACACCTCCAAAACTCGTGCTATTTTTAAAAGTATAAATAGAGAGCATGCATGTTAACCAACCGTGCAACCTATGAAATGTGTTTATAAACCAATAGTACTCTATCTCCTCTAGAATCTATATCACATTTCATTGATCAATAAACTCCATCATAGGTCATATAACATTCTAATTATTTTAAATATTTATTATTGCAGATTTTTTATTGGTATGCCAACACACATCAGACCATTGGGTAGTCTTGCCGAAATCTTCCAGCTCATGCAACAATTGTCCAACATGTTTGACGGCCTTAAGGGTTTGTAGACACATTATTAATAACTTAATTTAACACCAAGATAAAGATACAGTTATATGAAGAAAGAACACAAATGTATTTACTGTAAGACACTTCATCCTAACTCATAGTTTAGATTATTTGCACTATCAATTACGGTAAACCTTCACATGTGATGCCTTTACTCTCTGAATTTTTCTTATATTTTTTGTGGGTGTTGTACAAGATGTTGTCACTGTAAATATGTCTTGATGGTTGAGAAAACTTTCCTTAATCAACTTTTACAGTAAATAGCAGTTTATAGTAGAGGGAGCCTGGGGTTTCCCACCTTTGTGTATCTTGCATGTCTTTATACTATAGATGCGCTGGAGGGCTCTAGATAGCACTACAGAGTTATACAAATGCATCTGTACAGCTCGGTTCCTTCCCACAGTACACACCCCTATGATAATTTATTCCCCACATAAAGGAAGTTCTTTTTTTTACACAGTAGTAGTAATATACTACTGAACAGAGAACTCTTACACTCAATTCACTTGGAGGAGAGGTAAGATATGCACCCACTTTGTCCGTGTTAACATCAATGCCTCCGTACATTAGTGTCTTCCTATTTTTTTTTTTTTGCAGCACTCTGTATGCATGATGTGATTTTACAAGTTTACACAAATATATATATGTATATATATGTGTACACATTACATATATACACATATATAATTTAAATATTTATTATTTATTTATATTTTCATTTATAATAAACACATAGATGTATACAATATTCAATTGAATATCTTTATATCTATATGTTATAAAACTTATATCTATATTATATATTATTTTATATATATATAATATAATATAGTTATCTATATTTTAATAATATATATATAATATTTATATATATATATATTAAAATATATTATAAAATATATATATATATATATACACACATATTTGTATGAATCTTTACAGGTAAAACCCAAAAAATATTTTTAAGAGCTTGACTCTTAAAAAGTCTACAAAATGTAATTTACAAAATAATTAAATTAAAGCCTTTCCAAAAATTATTTTTCCATACCACATTATAGTTTGACTGTAGTACACGTCATTATGTATTGTAACTTTTTATGAAAATATTCTTTTAATTCATTTATTTGCTTATTACATGCATTTAGCTTTTAAACTTGAATGTAAATGACCTGTACCATACTCTGTGCTTGACTTAATGCAGGATGTTGCTCTTTCAACTGACGATATTATAGATTGAAGGTCCAAACCTTTTGCAGTTTGCAAACCACTTTCAAATACAGTACATAGAATGAAGCTTCACTGAGTGTTCAATGTAAAAAGGCTTAAGAAATGACTGAATTATTTAGATTTTACATTAGTATTAACGTTCAGTGATATAATAATGATTGTGGTACCAAGTTCAAGTTCCATGATATAATGCTACTACTATATTATAATATCTCCAGCTGCCATGATCTGGGCATGAACATGTCACATGCACTTGTTAAATTGTATCCCTTCAGTCCATGAAATATCAGATTAATGATCCAACATAAAATATCGGAAGTAGGTGCTATATCTAAACATCATTACACTGAGATTCTGTCCAGTAAAAACATGATATACTATCAGAGGATGCTGGGCTGATACTTGCAGAATGCAGCTTCACCCAGTGCTCGATGATGCTTCGTTTCATGTTTGATGGCACTTTTGAGGTTTACAGTTCAGTTTCATTAGAAAGTGCTGTGGGTCACTGCCAAGTTTAGCCAGATAAACTTGTATCAAATAATATGCCATACAAGTGTTTAGAGGAGCAGAACACATGGGTTCAGGTAGTTACTACCTATAGTTATGTATTACTTAGTCTTATTAAGCAATCGATTTCACTTGGGTACCTGAGGACACAATTGGTTATTTGGGTTGTGTTCATATAAAGTGCCTAAATATGCATAAGATGTTACATACTTATAAAACCAACAAAAAATTATCAGAAGCATTTTTTATACTACTTTTTTACAAGGGGTCATCAAATAAAAAATAACTTGGTATGTCCTAAATATTACAGTCTGTACTTACAATTCTCAATAATTATTTTAAAATTGATAATATAATATTACTTTTTATTAAACAAGTAATTTCTTCATTTTTTTGTTTTTTTCTACAAAATGTTAAAAGGGGGCATATTGATCTGTTGTTTAGGTTACGTAATTTTATAATTAAAAATAAGTAAAACTTTAATAATTAAAAATAAGTAAAACTTAATAAGTTAAGATGCATGTGATACAATTTATTGGTATCTACTACTAGGCTAGGCGAAGTAAGTCCTACTCATGTAAGACACAACCTATTTACAGAAAGGCTGTAGTCAGGACTGCCATAAGTAATTTCAGGCACCCATACAACCGAAGCAAATGCCTCCTACCCCTCCATCCATTACCTGTTTCAAACTTACACCATATCAATGGGCCCATTCTTTTTTAAAAAGGGTCCTCTGACAAGAGTGCTGGCAATACTGCCCTGATGGCACCTTGGCTGTAGTCTAAATCTGTGGTTTCTGAAGATTGCATACTAAATAACAATAAACATTGTACAAATGTCCAATCATTTCCTTCATATAAGAAAAATTCAAACCAAATAAGACACCTGCTTACAAGTCTTCTTAAAAAAAAATATGTGGTGGAGAGAAATACCTTTACCTATCTCAGTGGAAGTGGGGGAAGTGGTCACATAGCTTCATTTGCATAAAGAGAAATCATTTGAGTGGCAGATTTTATTCTCATTTGCATTTTTTGGAGGGAGATTTTTGGTAAAAGACACAGGGGCACATTAGCTCTCAAGTGTAGATGGAAAATCATTATGATAAACAGTAAATTGTTCCATTTCGAGTTCTGGAAATAACATTTTAAGGGTTATTTATTGATGAATAAACCATCCATTCCTTATCATAAGCCTGTATAACAATTACACTTACCTATATAAGATCTAAGGAGTAAAAGAAAAGAGCACAGGTACCTATTTATCTATTTTTAAAAGATGTTTTGACGTTTGTGTTGTACTTTGCCACTTTTTGTACTGTACATACTATAGATCTTCTATGCACCATTAATCCCATTGTAGCAGCAGTGATGTGTGAAGCGTTTCTATACAGGAAAAACAAAAGTCTCAATCTCTAGAGACAAGTGTAACGTTGCTTTCCATCAACCTTGGCATGTATGCAAGAAGCTTGCTGTGCTAACATCTGTTCAAGAGTATAATCAACACAAGTTCTGTATTTTTTGCTGTTGGTCAAATGTTTTTTTTCAAACTTTTATCCTAATGTTCATTGTGTCAAGTAGAAAGTTGATATAACATGGTGCAAATGTTTAGGTGTAAAATGGGGATTAAGTAAGTCATATTCCCTCCTTCTCTGACATATCCACTTTCTAACACATAGGACCACATGTATGAAAACTGTCTAAAACTCACTTTATTACCCATAGCAACCAATCAGGGCATCACTTTCATTTCATATAGTCCTCTGGAAAATTAGAGGGGCGCTCTGATTGGTTGCTATGGGCAACAAAGTGAGTTTTAGACCTGGACAGTTTTCACACATGAGGCCCATAATGTCCTTTTTGAACAACCCCAAGTTTAGGTGAGGATTAGTGGTGTCACCACATAAATGAGATGTAATAGAATAATGGGAGGCTCTGGCAAAATATGTTAGTAACAAGGCAAGGTACAATTTTTTGTGTTTTTCTTTATAGGTAAGAAGGGGGTCTTTCAGATGCTCCAACATCCAGCCTCTTATGTACAGATGTGTCAAATGTTAATTTACCATTTAGGGCGACATGTATATATGGGGCTGCGCCAGTAGTCTGCTGTCCTTTCAGACCAAAAACTTGCACAGCCCTGTTCTCTAGATTTATAATCAGGCGCATTATCGGGGGCTGACCGCACTTTGTAATGCGCCTGAGATCGGGAGGCGTGCTGGAGGTGTGTCGCACCACAACCATATGATTCTACATGTTTATGACGGAAGATCCGCAAAACTATGCACACTACTGCTGAAACAGGTAGACCAAGTAAAAAGTGGTTTACCTGAGCCTGATTTGTCATTTTGAAGCTACAACTGCCTAATCTATGACCCGCAGTAGAATAGGTTCATAAATTCAGACGCTACTAATGCGGACAAAAAAAATGGCGTCTGGGTGGCAAAATTGATACGTCGCCCTTAATGTGCTATGATAACTCAACTAAAATGTACTGCAATGCTGAAAATTATGTTAACCCAATGCACCAGCTATATTTAAGAGTGCCACATCAATAAAACCCAAGTGGTGTTTTGAACTTGAAATATTCTTTAAAACGTTTTTTTTTCATTTCTACTTTTAGTCCCCCTAAGTTACTTGACCACTAGGAAGCAGGATCACTTGCACGCTGTTTTGCAATACAATAGCATAGCAGAATAGCATTCTAGCACAGCTCTCCTATTATACTCTGACTTCAACAAGGTGTAATAGGAGTACTAATCTGGCAGGCAGATTCATTAGGCCTCTGCCTGCCATACCAGCCAGTGGGTGTCGCAAAGGCTGCATTTTATAATCATTTAGATGCTGTGGTTACATTAGCTGCTGCATCTAAGAGGTTGAACAGCAAGAATCACATGATTCTCAGATCCTGGCCAATACCAGCTCATATTAGCTGTAATTAACAGCCAGGATCCATCAGGTATGAAGCGGATTTAGCCCAGGAGCCCCCACCATATTCTCCCAATGACCCCATAACGTATAATTACGTCATGCATTGGTACAGAGTTAATGTAGATCACATTGGTTTTGGGCCCAGGATTAAAACTTAGAATGGGTGAGAAGAAAATGGCATTACAGACACAGCAGAACATTTTGCTTTGTTTGGTCATACTCCTCTGGACTCTCAGAATATGTAAACCACACAATCACACTAGAGGGGAGATGAACATTAAAGGGGTGTTCTGACACTGAAAAACGCTCGTTAGTCCATCGACATAATAAAAAAAGAAACGCCTCGTAAACGCTCCTGTTCCATTTCTATGGCCGCTGATCCCAGCAGGTGACATCTTTCATTCTCCACGTTATGCTGCATCCATTTACAGCATGCTGGGACTACCACATGTGACTACTGCCACCTGTTATTGGCAGCAGCGTTACATGAAGAAAGAATCAGGAAGTTGACTTCAGAGAGCATCGGGACGGCCAAAGTGATGGAGGAAAGCTCTCTTCTTTTCTCCTTGTTTGTTTATCATTCAATGATGTATTAACTAGCATTTTTTTAGTTTTTAAATAACCATTTAAAAAGTTGAACATCAGAACATCTAGTCACATGATCAAGTACAAATGCCCCTTTTTCAGTCATGTAAACGCATACGTTACTAATATATTCAACAATACCAGCAGACTATGCAAGAGAATATTATACAGACACTGTAACAGCCAGAATACAGAACAATTCAAGAGGATTTGTCAGCTCCTCTAAATTATCTGTTATAGAAAATAATTATATTCCCCTATGAAAAAAACTATTCTGGACTGTCATTTTCTAGTACTCTGCATTGTGCATTGTGCCATTACTCTGATATTTATAGTAATACATTTTTAATTGGGTGTTACCATTCCTTGTCAAATGGCTGCGTCTGGACATTGCAAATAATCGCTGACAGTATGAGATACATTCTACTGACCAGGTGAATGGTAACAGCCAGTTGTCAAATAAGCCATGGCTATATGAAGACTTACTGTAAAACTTCTAATTTATTTCTCTAATTATTATAAAATTAATATGAAACTATTATTATTCCACAATATGGCCTACAACTAAACAAATTGCTTTGTACTGCAGCTGCAGTTTCATAGTTAAGATTAGTAGAAAAAGTATAAATTAAACCTTAGTCATATATTTCTAGCGAGAATAACACAGAGTGATCTAAAATAGTATTTTATAGATGATGCAAGGATTTACTTATTATACCAGACATGTCAGTAGAAGTGACAGTTCCTGTTCAAATCCAGTGATACACAGGTAACATCTTCTCTGATTGTAGACATTCTTGTTCCTCTGTTCCATCTGGCCCAGTCCTTTATGATAACATTTTCTGACCCGATACATAAATTTATTTAGGCTACAAAATGTATTTATATTAGAGACCAGACCCCAACATTTGTTTAACCACAGAGTTCAAAATTAATTAAAACCGCCAAATGAATTTAGACACATGACTAGATGACAAAATAAATATAGGCCACAGTACGGAACACTTAAGTAATTGTAGTCCTATATCTAGACCCTTAATAAATTCAGATCCCAACATTACTTCAAACCCCAGACCAAACCCTAAAAATTGAGAACTCAAGCTAAACCCCCAAATAAATTCAGGCACCTAACTTGACCCCTAACTAAATTAAAACCCCCAAATAAGTTCAGATTCCTGACCAAAGCAATAAATTAAAGGGGTTGTCCATTTCGCATAAAAAAATTGTTATAATACTCTGCGGGCCTTCATAAAAAAAAACTTATACTCACCTACTTATGTCTTCAGTTGACATGCCATCACTTCTGAACGGGCATTTCACTGCTGCAGCCACTGATTGGCTTAATTTACATCCGTGTTCGGAAGTGAACAGCTCCAAACAGTGAAGTAGAGGCACGTGACCTCTGCAGCCAGTGTCTACAGCAGTGATGTGCACATTTGGAAGTGACAGTATATCAACAGAAGACTGGGAAGAGCCAACGTTAGATCAGAGATAAGTGAATAAAAGTTTTTTTTTTAATGTTAATGGGGCACTTTAAGCATTTTATCAGTTTTTTTCATATGACATGGACAACTCCTTTACTTCAGATTCAAGACTAGACCTTTAAATTTATTGATTGAGACCCCAGAGCAAACTGAAAAATTTGTTTGGACCTGAGACCACACCACTTAATTTTTAAAAACCCAATCCAGACTCCTAAATAACTTCAGTCTATAAGTTTAAGGGTAGGTTAATTTTAGCATTGAGAGACAGAATTTAAAAAATAAAATCCCAAAAATCACATTGTATAAATTATATAACTTTATTTGCATTTTGCAGTGAGAAATAAGTATTTGATCCCTCTGGCAAACAAGACTTAATACTCAGTGGAAAAACCATAGTTGGAAAGCACAGCAGGCAGATGTTTCTTGTAGTTGATTATGAGGTTTGTGCACATGCGAGGAGGAATTTCGGTCCACTCCTCTTTGCAGATCATCTCTAAATCATTAAGATTTTGAGGCTGTCACTTGGCAACTCGGAGCTTCAACTCTCTCCATAAGTTTTCCATGGGATTAAGGTCTGGAGACTGGCCAGGCCACTCCATGACCTTAATGTTCTTCTTTTTGAGCCACTCCTTTATTGCCTTGGCTGTATGTTTTGGGTCATTGTCTTGCTGGAAGACCCAGCCATGACCCATTTTTAATGTCCTGGTGGAGAGAAGGAGGTTGTCATTCAGGATTTTACAGTACATGGCTCCATCCATTCTCCCATTGATGCGGTGAAATAGTCCTGTGCCCTTAGTAGAGAAACACCCCCAAAACATAATGTTTCCATCTCCATGCTTGACAGTGGGGACAGTGTTCTTTGGGTCATAGGCAGCATTTCTCTCCCTCCAAACACGGCTAGTTGAGTTAATGCCAAATAGCTCAAATTTTGTCTCATCTGAACACAACACTCTCCCAGTCACTCACAGAATCATCCAGGTGTTCATTGGCAAACCTCAGATGGGCCTGCACATGTGCCTTCTTGAGCAGGGGGACCTTGCTGTCACTGCAGGATTTTAAACCATTACAGCATAATGTGCTACCAATGGTTTTCTTGGTGACTGTGGTCCCAGCTGCCTTGAGATCATTAACATGTTACCCTCATGTAGTTTTAGGCTGATCTCTCACCTTCTTCATGATCAAGGAAACCCCACAAGGTAAGATTTTGCATGTTGCCCCAGATCGATGTCGATTGACAGTCATTTTATATTTCTTCCATTTTCTTACTATTGCACCAACAGTTGTCTCCTTCTCACCCAGTGTCTAACTTATGGTTTTGTAGCCGATTCCAGGTTTGTGCAGATCTATAATCTTGTCCCTGACATCCTTAACCCCTTCCCGACATAGGGCGTATGGATACGCCCTAACGGGAAGTGACTTCCCGCAAATGGACGTATCCATACGCCCTGGCGATCGCGCGGGCTGCGGCAGCGCGCGATCGCAACATGGGACCAGCGTAGAAATTACCACTGGCCGCATGCCACATCACCCCCGGCCGGAGTGAGCTCCGGCCGCGGGTGATTACCGCTTCATTACCGCAGCCTGTCATGGCTGCGATAATAAAGCCGCAGGCAGGAGGAGTGAGCTCCTCCTGCCTGCTCCCGTCGGCTGCCGCACTGTAGTGCGGCACCGATTTCCTCTGATGCCCCCGGGAAGTAAACGGCAACTTCCCGGGGTCATCTGTGACGTCACCATGCCCGCAATGCATTGTGGGCATGGTGACAGGCGTTGTCATGGCGACCAGTACACAGTACGAGTACTGTGCACTGGCCTGCCTTCTAACAACAATCTGATGATTGCTGTTAGAAGATAAAGTGAAAAAAAGTGAAAAAAAGTAAAAATAAATGTCAAAAGTGAAAAAAAAGTAAAACACAAACACAAAAAATAAAATAAAAACACGTACACCGCCCTTTTCCCCTTTACAAACGCCAATCGCCCCAAAAAAGATCAAAAATAAATAAAGTACCCATATTTGGTATCGCCGCGTGCGTAACGACCCACCCTATAAATCTGTCATGTTAATTAACCCGCATGGTGAATACTGTAAAAAACAAAAACAAAAAACAGTCACAGAATTGCGATTTTTGTACATCCTGCAGCACATAAAATGGAATAAAAAGCGATCAAAAACTCATATAGACGCCAAATTTGTACCAATTAAAACTTCAGTTCATCCCGCAAAAAAAAGTTCATACACGTCTCTGTATACTGAAAAATAAAAAAGTTATGGCTCTCAGAAAACAGCGATGCATAAATATTATATAACACAATAAAAACACTTTTTTTTTTTTTAAAAGTGCTTCAAAATTTAAAAAACTATATAAATAGGGTATCGCCGTAATCGTATCGACCCAGAGAGTAAAGCTAACTGGTCATGGATACTGCACGGTGAGCGCTGTTAAAAATAAAAATAAAAAACACTACTAGGATTGCAGTATTTTCTTCACCCTGCCTTCCAAAAAAACGGATTTAAAACTGATCAAAAAGACTTGTCCCCCCAAAAATTATACCAATAAAAAACTCTTCCCGCAAAAAACAAGCCCCTACACAGCTTCGTACACAGAAAAATAAAAAAGTTATGGCTCTCAGACTATGGCGATGCAAAAACGTGTTTTCCTTTTTGAATAAAAAAGTTTTTATTGTGTAAAAGCAGTGAAACATAAAAAAAATACAAATTGGGTATCGCTGTAATCGTATCGACCTGCTGAGTAATACTAGTATGTCAATTATACTGCACGGTGACCGCTGTTAAAAAATAAAAATAAAAAACACTACCAGGAATGCTGTATTTTGTTCAAAATGCCTCACAAAAACCTTAATAAAAAGTGATCAAAGGGGCATATGTCCCCCATAATGGTACTAATAAAAACGTCAACTCATCCCACAAAAAACAAGCCCAGAATCAGCTCCGTATACAGAAAACTGAAAACGTTATGGCTATCAGAACAGAACATAAAAACGCAATTTTTTTATAGACCTATTTCTATTGTGTAAAAGTAATAAAACATAAAAAAACTATATAAAATCTATATTATTGCAATTGTACCGACCCCCATAGTAAAGATATCCTGTCATTTATACTGCACGGCGAACGCTGTAAAATTGAAGCCCAAAAAACAATGGCGGAATTGCGTTTTCCCCTCATTTTCATAGCCCAATGCAAAAAACAACAACTTTGTAACACCTGTGCACCCAAAATGTACAATACACCCCTAGATGAGTTCATGAGCAATGCTGAATCCAAAATGGGTTGACTTCTGGAAGGTTTCACCTGTTCTGGTACTTTGGGGGCTTTGTAAATGCGACATGGCCCCACCAAAATCTGCATTCCAAAAGCCAAATAGCGCTCCCTCCCTTATACCCCCTGCCATGCGCCCAAACAGCAGATTACACCCACATGTAGGGTATTGCCGAACTTGGAAGAAATTGTGTAACAAGGTTTTGGGTGCTTTTTTACCAGGATTCCTTGTAAAAATTAAACATTTTCAGCTAAAATTGCAGATTATTGGGAAAAAAAAATGTAAAAAATTTTCACAGCCTAACGCTAAAAATTTTTGTGACGCACCTGTGGGGTCGATATGTTTACTACACCCCTGGATATATTCCTTAAGGGGTGTAGTTTCCAATATGGGGTATTTTTAGGGGAGTTTATTAAGTTTTGGAACCTTAGGGTGTCCGCAAACCTGAAATGGCCCCTAAATAAAATGGTAATGAAAATGAGACCCCAGAGTCCAGTAGGTGCTCCTCCTATTCTTGGGCTTGTGGTTGAGCCAAATAATGCACTACGGGCCACATATGGGATATCTCTGAAAAACGGCAGAATCTGGGGAATCAATATTAAGTTGTATTTCCTGACACTTACGTATTCTTGTGAACATGTATAAAATTGAAAATCGCAAAAAGTGAATTAATTTCACTTCCACTTGCTTAATTCCTTGACACTATGGGTTAATAAACTCCTAAATGCGTTTGAATACTTTAAGGGTGTATTTCTAGATGAGGGATTATGGTAGCTAATACAGGCAATCAAAACACGTTAGAACTGATGGTTTCTAAATGTAATATTGCATTATGTGAAAATTAATTACTACTAATTTCTAAACCCCTGTAAAAAAAAAAGACATTTAAAAAAAATGCCAAACTACAGCAAATATGTAGATGCCAGTTTAAAATATTTTGGAATAACTATCTGTCTTACATGCAAAATTTTTACAATTAAACAATGTACATTTTTTCAAATTTTTCAATTTTTCATATTTTTCACAAATAAACAATCATTTTTTGTACCAAAATTTCTAATTATATTAAAGCACAATGTGTTACGAGAAAACAAATCTCTGAATCACATGGATAGGTTAAAGTGTCAAAAAGTTATTCTCACATAAAGTGACACATGACAGATTTAAAAAATGGGGCTCTGTCAGAGAGGCCAAAACTGGCTCCGGCGGTAAGGGGTTAAAAAGGTTTTTGGTCTTGCCCATGTTGTAAAAGTTAGAGTCTGACTGATTAATTGAGTCAGTGGACAGGAGTCTTGTATAAAGGGGACTATTTAAGACAGCTGTCTTTATTGCAGGTAATAAGTTGATTAGGAGCATCTAGCTGGTCTGTAGGAGCCAGAACTCTTAATGGTTGGTAGGGGATCAAATACTTATTTCTCTCAGTAAAATACAATTTTATTTTGGATATTCTATCTCTCAATGTTAAAATTAACCTCCCCTTAAAATTATAGCTAACAGGACCAGCTTGTTGGTTATCAGTAATAATTTTATTTAAAGAACTATCCTTCTACTGCCCTACAGAAAGCTATAAAATAGCAGCACCTCAGTACTTTCTAGCACCTGCAGTAAATTCCCTGACAGCTCACACTGTATTTTTACACTCACACAGTGGCTTTAGTTCCAGTCACTAATGTGGTGACACAAGAGTAGGACGCTCTTAGTCATTTCTTGTAGGGACTGGATGCCTTGAGGTTTTAAAACCTTCATATCACTTTTATTTTATATTATATTTATTTTCTGTTATCCACATCTTTATGTTTAGGCTTCTCTTTGCTTAGTCTAACGCTTAAGAGGTTTAGAAACATTTACTTATACAAAGGAGAAACAAAGACCCCACTAGAGAAAGTGTTATGTGCTTAATGAACTAGCAGGATGTAACTGATGTGGTTACATATTACATATTTATAGTCTTAAAATGTGAAATATGTGTAGTAATATAAACTATAAAAGAAAAATGTATTTGTTTTAGGAGAAATTTGTGACCCATAAATTGTTATTTCTGTTATAATGGTCAAGTAATTTTTTGATATACATTTTTACGTAAACTACCATTCCTCTATTTGGGGCTTCTACATATGGGCTTAGGATATGATTTTATTTAGCCATTCATACCATAAATATAACACCCAGAACCCCTCAATTCTAATTATTAATGGATTCCGTAGTCATCAGGCAACTGAGAAATTGCACAGTTATAGCCATAAGTAAGTCAAGCAGCCCTATCAATACATGCTATATACAGTTGAAACCAGAAGTTTACATACATCTGTGTCTTCTTATATAGTGTATGTAAACTTCTGGTTCAACTGTAAATATATATATATATATATATATATATATATATATATATATATATATATATATATATATATATATATATAAAATTATATAATATATATATAGCAAACGTGGCATGCTGGGACTTGTGGTTCCATAGCAGCTGCCTCAGACAGGTGCTAGGATATGCCATCTAAGCCTAATAGGTGTGAGTCCCAGAAAGTTACAGCTCAGAATGTGGAGCTGGTCTCTCTTACACACAACTCTCCATTCTTTTTCTATGGAGGTTCCAAGTACAGCCGAACATGCTGCTCATCAGGATCTGATAAAAAGTAGTATCCCATTGAATACTATGGCAAAACCATATAATAATAAAGCAAGCTTAGTCTAATTTGGACTATTTTCTGTTTATTTATTGTATTCTTTTTATTAATTTATATAGCGCTGTTCCATCATTCACATTAGTCCCTGTCCCCATTGGGGCTCACAGTCTAAATTTCAGATTAACGTATCTGTATGTTCTTGGAGTGTGGAGGAAACTGAAGTATTTGAAGGAAATCCACGCAAGCACAGACAACATACAAAATTCTTGCATCACAGAATGTTGGTACATACTTCATGTTCCAGACACAAAAGCATAGTCCATCATGTTTTTATGTCTGGCACATAAAACATATGTTTAGGAAGTGGAATAAACAAAGTCCATATGAAACTATATTTGCTCTTTTGTTTTCTATGCCTCCGTGATATTGTTTTTCATGGCACAAACAAGGTGTGAACGGACCCTTAATCAGTCTAATATAACCAGGCTGACTCCTGTTACTAACAACTAAGCAAAAATGTACTTTTATTAAAATAACAACAAGGATCAATCAACAAAATATGAAGCATACACATACAATATGAATTGCAATATTATAATTTGTGTTGTTCTTCGGATTCGGTTAGGGCCTATTCCGATGGCAGGAATGGTGCTGCCAATCAGCAGCCTTACTTCTGACAGGAAAAAGGAAGTGTGTGCAGTCAATGAATTATGAATTTCCTTTTTCCTCTCTGAAAAAAGGCTGGTGAACGGTTGCATGATATTCTTGCTATTGCCATTAAGATTTTGGATGAAGCCGAAGTGCAGCACTAATAATAAAGCAAGAATCCCTGATATAAAAATAACTGCAACTGTATGTATTGAAAAATACAATAATATGATTCTAAGTACCCATGATTTGATCAAAGTGCCAGTGCATACATAAGTAAGATTTCATAGAAACATATCTGTACTAATTAATAAGCAACTTAGGGTTAAGGCTTGTCCCCACGGCAAGGATTATTGGTCGGTTTTTCAGACGGTTTGCGGTTTTAGAAACCGACGAAAAATGCTCCCTATAGACTTTTATAGAAAATCCGTGCAGCAGTCCCCACTGAACAGATTTTCTGCAGGATGGTTTTTCACACCATCGGCAGTCCAAAAAACTTAGAACATGTTCATTCTTCTGCCTGGTTTTTGGGCAGAACATGAACATGTGAATGTAAAGGGGGACAGCTTGAATCCGCAAACTGCGGACAAAAGCTGTCCCACAACGTGCCATAAAAAGACAAAATACCGGTGGGAAAATCCAACTAATATTTAGTCAGTGCTGTGGGAATGCACCCCTAAATTAACTATGCTCACTGCTCCCTGGACTGATTCTTTGTTCGGGCTGCCCAGGAGATTCATTAGCTATCTGGTAGGTCAGCCTGAGCCTGATTGCAATGTTGTCTACACTTTGTTATTGAGCAATTTATTATCAGTTTCTGTACTTTAAAAACCACATGTTTGCAAAGAAACATTTGCATACATTTTATTTGTGATAGATATTATTAGTTCTAAGTCTTGTCAGGTTTTATTTATATGGATTTTAACAGTGTATGAATTGGCCATTTCCCTCAAAATGGGTGGTATATTCTGAGTTATGTATTGACCAACATGGCATCCTAACAACATGGCAGCAAACAATAATTCAGTAGATAATTTGAACCTTTATTACAATATTTTAATTGACATTTTTTTTTTATCAATCTTTAATTTATTACAGTGCAAGAAAAAAGTGGGTGTTCTTGGTATGAACCAAGACATAGACAGTGTAATGACACCAATTAGCTGTGGCAATGGCAAGTTAAGACAGTGGCTGATCGACCAGATTGACAGTGGGAAATATCCAGGTTTGATTTGGGAAAATGAAGATCGGACCATTTTTCGCATTCCATGGAAACATGCCGGAAAACAGGATTACAACAGAGATGAAGATGCAGCCCTCTTCAAGGTACTATCTAGATGAATACCCAAATGAAAAATTCACATGTACACCCACAGAAAATGACTAAGTTCTGACAAATGTGTGATGATTGTCAGCTGATCACCACATATACAGTTTTCTAGTGAAAATATTTGCATACAAGTAAATTCCCCTTACATTACATTCCTTCAAAGATAATTTAAAATTTGGACTATAAAAAAAAAATCCAGTTAAAAAATACCAAAAATACCAAAGATGAAGCAATCAGTCACAATGTATTTCTTGTTAAATAAAGAAGCATCAGCTTTTTATGGTTATGAATTTTACGTAGAAAGTACAAATTTTGATCATGTGAAGATGTAAAACAAAATATCTATAGAGTGGTTTAAATGGCTTCTCTAGTGCAAGATGCAGGTTGTGAGCAGTTCAAACGCCTTTGTGTCCAAGGATGACAAGTTTTAGGACAATTTATTTAGCCTAACAATAATAATAATAATAATAATAATAATAATAATCTTTATTTCTATAGCGCCAACATATTCCGCAGCACTTTACAAATTCAAGGGTAAACATACAGTCATTTCACATTAAAAGTACTTACAAATGAGACACAAGGTGTGAGGGCCCTGCTCGTGAGAGCTTACAATCTATTAGGGTGTATGGGTGAAACATACGGTAAGAAGTGCCAAGTTTACAATGGTCCGGCCATGTTACATAAATAGGGGGTGGTTTACATGAAAAATGGATGAACCTGCCACCCAGACTGTACATCTATATACAGATAAGTGCCTGTGAGTGCCCAAGTGCAGGGAGTGACAGATGTGTGTGATAGCAGTTAGGGATCTTGGTGGGCCAGACCGAGAAGATGTATTTTCAGGGCCTCTTAAAACTGTGAGGGTTGTGAATGTGCCTGATCGCGCGGGTAGCATATTCCAGAGAATCGGTGCGCACGTGTGAAATCTTGTAGGCGGGCATGGGAGGTTCGGATGATTGAGGAATGTAGTCTGATATCATCAGCAGAGCGGAGAGCACGGGTAGGGCGGTAGACAGAGACTAGGGAGGAGATGTAGGGAGGAGCAGCGCTGTGGAGAGCTTTATGGGTGAGAGTGATGAGTTTATACTGTATCCTGTACTGGATGGGCAACCAGTGCAGTGACTGACACAGGGTAGAGGCATCAGTATAGCGGCTGGAGAGACAGACAAGCCTGGCTGCTGCATTCTGGACAGATTGGAGAGGGGAGAGTTTGCAGAGAGGGAGACCGATAAGCAAGGAGTTGCAGTAGTCAAGATGAGAAAGAATAAGAGCAGTAATGAGAGTTTGAGTAGTTTCCACAGTGAGAAATGGACGGATTTTAGAGAGATTCTTGAGGTGCAGGTGACAGGAGCGGGCAAGGGATTGGATATATGGGAGAAGGTCAGATCAGAATCCAATAAAACCCCTAGACAGCGGGCCTGCTGCCTAGGAGAAATGGTGGTACCACATACAGAAACAGAAATAGCAGGGGGGGGGTTGGTTAGTAGATGGCGGAAAGACAAGAAGTTCAGTCTTAGTGAGGTTTAGTTTCAGATGGAGAGAGGACATGATGTCAGAGACAGCGGACAGACAGTCACTGGTGTTTTGTAGCAAGGCTGGAGTGATGTCACGGGAGGAGGTGTATAATTGGGTGTCATCCGCATAGAGATGGTACTGGAAGCCAAATCTACTGATGGTTTGTCCAATGGGGGCTGTGTACAATGAAAAGAGGAGAGGACCTAGAACTGATCCCTGAGGAACCCCAACAGCAAGAGGAAGAGGAGAGGAGGTGGAACCAGAAAACGAGACACTGAAGGAGCGGTCAGAGAGGTAGGACGAGAACCAAGCGAGAGCGGTGTCCTGGAGGCCAATGGTGCTGAGCATGCTGAGGAGAAGTTGGTGATCCACAGTGTCAAATGCTGCAGAGAGATCCAAGAGAAGCAACAATGAGTAGTTACCCTGAGATTTTGCTGTTAGGAGGTCATTTGAGACTTTAACTAAGGCAGTTTCCGTGGAGTGTAGGGTGCGGAAACCTGATTGCAGCGGGTCAAGAAGAGAGTTAGCAGAGAGATAGCGGATTAGGCGAGAGTAGACCAAGCGTTCCAGGAGTTTAGAGATGAAGGGCAGGTTAGAGACTGGTCGGTAGTTATCAGCACAGGACGGGTCCAGAGAGGGCTTTTTTAGTAAAGGGGTTATGATGGCGTGTTTGAAGGAAGATGGAACAATAAGTGGAAAACACTTCTTTTTGGCCTTATAAGATAGAAAAAAAACCTTTCAGATAGCTTAACACCAAATTTGCATATGAGTTGCTAATATAACTGTAAATGCTGGATAATTTAGTACTGCTAATCTTAGGTTTAATAAATGGCTACATTATGAAAACCTACAGTTCCCAGAAATAACAGTAATGGATAAAGAACATCCACCCATAAATAAGAGCTCTCTCATTAAAAGAATTAAACAATATATACTCATAAAATATAATGAACTTTATTATTAGATGTAAAAAGATACATAAAACAGCAAAGACATAAGATCCCAAAAATAGTGGATAAGCAGGATCAAACAAGATAGATAATAATGGCAAAATATACTTGAAATTGTGATGATGTCCCAAATATACATGTCAGTCTCAGAAAGAAGAGTGAAGTATATACATAAAACATGCACAGCACTCAAATTCACAGGGAAAAAACAAAAGTAATATAATGTTTATAAGAAAGTGCAAAGTGCAAGTATAAAAAATAAAATCCCGTCACATGATTATGATCCAATTTACCCATCACAACACTCAGCGCACATTTTGCTTACTGCTTCCAAGCAGTATTATCTATTTTGTTTGATCTTGCTTATCCACCATTTTTTCGGATCTTATGTCTGTGCTGTTTTATGTACATTTTCATATCTAATAATAAGCTTCATTAGATTTTATGAGTTTAGATTGATTAATTCTTTTGATGAGAGAACACTTTCTTTGGTTATTATTTATGGCTAAACTATGTCTTGTGGCTGCATGATATAAAATGATAAAGCTACATTGCAACTAATAGCATGAAAACCTGCAAGTCACCACGACGTAAATAGAAGACAAACTGAGGCACTTTGGCATTCATTTAACTGGCATATACTCACAGAAAAAAGAAATATACACTGAGGATTTACACACAAAAGGAATCACAGTATATACAAATAACCCTAATATATGTCAACCTGACAATATCCTACTACCCTATCAGCTGGTGGAAGTGCTCCGCATCTTGGAGCTTTATTCTACATGATCCCCTGAGGAACCCTCTGTACATCTGGAGGGGGAAACGCGTCGGGATGTGGTCTCTATATACAAGGACAGTAAGAATTTTTTATTAACAATTAAATCTATCTTGTGTATTGCACTATTCATAAGGCATAGTCACTAGATTTTTTGAAGAGGCGTATGGTGACCACCACTAGAGTTGTATGAGTGTAAGGGCCATATAGGGAGAGCCTTCCAGAGGTGGGGCCGCCCTTTTTGGGGCGATGTCCCCACTTTTTTCTTAGTACATTGATAGGCGCTAGAATAGAGTCATATGGGCCTTTTTATCCATATATATGGTTGTTAGACAGTGTGGTGGTCATCAGGTGATTTATTGCCCTTTTGTACGTATATATTCATTCTCCAGTTTGGGGGTTGTAGTATGTCAATTGACATATATTATGGTTATTTGTATTTTTTAATCGATAAGCATTAAAAGTTAGATTTTAGAGTGGATTTTTGTATATACTGTGATTCCTTTAACTGGCATAGCATAAGAAAAAGACTAGAACAAATATCAAATGTAAACCTTGCCCAAACAATATACATAACGTGTACATGATAGTTAAAAAGTGTACAAATGGATGTTATCAACGAACATTGCTCAAGATAAATTGTAGACTTGAGTACTTGATAAGGTCAAGATTATCATACCAAGGTATGTTAAACAGTGTTATATGTCTATCCTGGAGATTTTCTACTGCAATATCTACATTGGGATATACAGTAGCAAGAATCCCCATCTGATGGACTAGAATGTACAAAATGAAAGCTGCAGGTTCTACTGTTTTGTTGATTTTGGTCACTCTAACCATCCTGACGTTTTAGGGTAGGTTCACATGTCATATAGCGTTGCGTACTTGTGTACCCGGCTATACGCCTGCTGTTTGAAGTACACGCAGACTAGTGCATACTTCAAACTGTGCTTCGGTTCAGCCCCCATCCACTTTCACTTTTCCCAGCCAAGGAAAACAGCAGGTAATAATAGCTTTCAATGAGTGCTATGTTTTACTGTATTTGTGGGGCATACTTTGCACGTATTTACGCCCTGAAGTACGCCCTGCAAATATGCCATGTGAACATACCCTTAGTGCGGTTTGTTTACTGCTTCTAAAATAAGTAAGAAACAACACTTTGTAGTTTCAGGGGAGTACTTGATCCCTATTCAGTGGACTGAGATTTTTCACCTCATACCTTCTCTCCATGTGAAGACAAGTAATCGTTAAGCTGAATATTTCTCACTATAAAATCCACAATTATTTGAAAACTTGAATTTCCCTCCAGGAGTTGGAGTAGGCTCAATGTTAGGGTGGTCAACTATATTTTCTACATGCTTGGGTAAGCTGACTGGCTCCCTATACCCCCACTTACTTTGTTATGGGACCTTTGGTGGCAATGTGGAGCAGTGGTAGGTGTCAGGTTTTAAGGTAAAGGCATAGCTGTTGGGGGTGCAGATGCAGGAGTTGGACCTGAGCCCTCTAGCCTTAGGGGAGCCATTAGGCCCCTCTATCACATAAGGAAGGTCTGTAGACCTTGTCACACATTTTGCATTTGTGCCCAGGAGCTTCCAGTTATTCCTCTGCATGCTACATACTTGGTGTGTATAACCCTCTCTAAGGAAAGTAAGGAAAGTAAGAAAGCTCTTTATTTTATAACATCAGGGATACATAAGTCTGTGACATGCCATACCTATCCTATTAGTGATTCTTGGATCTCTCCATAACCTGAGACATCTTACATCTGTAAGAATAATTTTTGTTAGTATAGTCAATTTCCCTTAAATGCCTAGTACTTTAGAGTGTTTCCTCAAAGTTAAAAGGGTATTCTCATTTCATTGATTAGCTTTAAACATAGAGGCCAAGGTAAATAAAGATTATTACCCAAATACATTGATGTTCCGATTTTTCTTCTCTTCAGAGCGAGGAACAAATCTTATCTCCTTGCAGACAAGCTTCTCTTATTACCGGCCCCCTCTCTCTCTCTCTGTACTAACAGACTGCAGTAGTGGTTAGGATTGGTAACGTTACTCCCTGCTCTGTTTCCTATCTGTAACACAGGAGCATGTTTGAATTACTTACTTACTTACTGACAAGTTTTACCCAGTTAGAGCTTTGCAGCCTTATGCATTGTTGTTTACAAACCTCCTGCACTCATGTCACTCTTTCAGGATCAGCTAGGAATAGCAGAGCTGATATGTCAATAACTTAAGTACACCCACCCACAGCCAAATGAGGAAGTGTGAGCCTGAAGCTAGCTGTGACTCTAAAACAGCATGGGAAGATAACCCTTTTAGCAACCTGCAGAGTATGAAGGACTTTATGGAAAAACAAAGATGTGTACAGGGTTGATACTTATCTTCCAGTTATTCAGGTGGCTTAACTGCCAAGCAAAGATAGCCCATAGACCTTTTTGCAAATTTCTCAAATTGGAAGGTGCATTTTTCCTGCCGACATACAGTGACTGATACTTTGCTCTGTACACATACTTATACTGAGGGAGTTGGCAATCACTGTATGTGGGCAAGGTAAGCATGACTTTCACTGTTTCTTAAAGGGGTTGTCTCACTTTGCTGTTACACAGAGCCACAGGCTGCTTCACAGTTACACTTTCAGGTCAGACTTTGAGTGGTTTTATAGCAGCGATTGACATATCAGCTCTGCTATTCCTGGCTGATTCTATTACAGTGGCATGACTGCTGAAGGTTTGTAAACAGCAGTGTACAAGGCTACAAGGGCGTAAAACTTGTCATTAACTTAGGTAAACAAAGCTTCTGTGCTAGAGATAAGACTCAGTAGGAAGTGAGCTACCATGTCAGACTAACTGACTGACAGCAGCTTGGAGCAATGAGAGATGAGAGGGCAGAGAGAGGTGGTTGGCAACCTAGAGAAACTTGTGAACACGAGCAGTAGATAAAATCTCCTAAACAAAACAAAATGTAAAAGAGCGATGTATTTGGTAATAGCCTTCATTTACCTTTCTCTACATGTCAAAAGCTAATCATTGTTGTAAGAAACCCTATTTAGGAGCCCTATCAATATTATCTCTTCTTTTTACCCAGAAATCTTGTTTCAAGCCATTTAAACCTATATATCATAGTTTCGCTTCCCTTCATCATATTGTCCTATCAGATGGGGAAGCAAAAAGCACTGACAATTTCACTTTAATAAAGAATACTTTCAAACGGTTTTTCAATGGTAGTACCTTGCCCAATATTGCCTCACTACTGCTCTCTCATACATACTGTCCTATAATAATAAAGACATTTTAAGACTATACTTACAAATATTTACATTCCATGCAGGGTTCCATTGGAATTGCAGACACTTTTGGCGACAGGAATTGTGCAGGATGCAGTTCTATCCATGCTTTAAAATAAGGGAACCTCAATGGAACCCTTGACAGTCCCTATCATAAGCCAACAGGTTCTTTTGTGTGTCATTTGGATCCATCATGTAATGATGCAGCACACTGTCATGCCTTCATGATAAACAGCAGCCATGGTGCAAATGTGAACACAGACCTTTAACAACAACCTTCTGGACTGCCGGAATAACACGTCTTCACTCAAAGCTTCTTTTATAAACTTTAATAAATCCTTAATATATATAACAGCTTTCTTGCAGCTAGCTCGTTATATGTAACATATGCAGCTTCATACATTACAATGTACAATCTTCCGAGGTATATACAGCTACTTCAGCTATACAGCTACCTCAGCTTATTTCTCCCCTATACGTTGTATGTAGAATCAATAGCAATTTTATATAGCCTATTTAGTACTTGCTTAGCAGGGCGATCGCCTCTCAAGCAGACATTCCTGTGTCCTCCCGACTCTGTTGAACGCAGCAAGAGGCAGGCGCAGTAGTCTCTTGCTGTGTTCAACAGAGTCGGGAGGACACAGGAATGTCTGCTTGAGAGGCGATCGCCCGGATAAGCAAGTACTAAATAGGCTATATAAAATTGCTATTGATTCTACATACAACGTATATGGAGAAATAAGCTGAGGTAGCTGTATAGCTGAAGTAGCTGTATATACCTCGGAAGATTGTACGTTGTGATGTATGAAACTGCATATGTTACATATAACGAGCTAGCTGCAAGAAAGCTGTTGAACATATTAAGGATTTATTAAAGTTTATAAAAGAAGCTTTGAGTGAAGACGTGTTTATCCGGCAGTCCAGAAGGTTGTTGTTGTTGTTATTTGCTGGGTTGGATGCCCAACCTGGACTCATGCAAGCGGTTGTTTGGATACTATAAGGTACGCTAAATATAAGCTAACACAGAACTTTAAGCATGCATCCTCTGAACAAAGTCCTTTAGGTGACAGAATTTCTGTGAGCTGAGATCAATAGGGCTCTTTGGCAGACTTCTCACACTAAAATCTCCTCTGCTACAACTTCAACTGGGGTACAGCTTGTTATATGGGGCTTAAAGGGGTTGTCCACTTTACATTGTTTTAATCTATCATTCTACACCTAATTTATACCAGTGCAATAGGACAGTATCTAAACCAAAAATTGTACTACCGGCATTCCAGTCCATAGTAATGGAGCAACTGTATGGATTAAACAGTCATGTGACCCAGGCATACAGCTGGTAAGAGTCACATGACCTCTGTGGGGAACTTGAAGAGGGATGATGGTGGGATAATTATTATCAATTATTACTATTAATATGGTTATTTCAGCAACTTCACTGTCTATAGTTGTTTACTGGTATAACTGCTGTCTCTGTAAGTGATGCCATGGTGTAACAAAGTTAACTGGGAATAAAAAACATGTAACACAACTGTTCATGTTCTTGTTAATAACATTATCTCTGAAGCAAAGCAGAAAGATGAAACAGAGAGGAGAATGTGTACCTTCTCTACAGACAATGGCAGACATGATAAGACACTGCTGGAGGTAGTAATACTGGAGAAGTTCTGCTCCTACATATACTAATGTTACCTGGATACCAGGGGTCACATGACCTGTGTGTGGTCACATGATAAGACGCTGCGGGAGGTAGTGATACTGGAGAAGTTCTGCTCCTCCATACACTACTGTTACCAGGGGTCACATGACCTGTGTGGTGGTCACATGATAAGATGCTGCTGGAGGTAGTAATACAAGAGAAGTTCTGCTCCTCAATAATCTACCAGGAGTCACGTGACTGGTGTTTGCTGGTCATGTGACTTTTTAGTCCATACAGTTAGTCCATGGGAGTAAGTACTATGGACTGGAATGTAGGCTATACTATTTTTTTTAGTTTGGTATTAAAGAGGTAACGGAGACAAATTTTTAATATATGTACTGTATATTAAAAAATTGCATGATTTCCCATACATAATACATAAAAAGTCAAAAGCTGCCAACTCCTTTAAGTAAACATGACTTTGTGTAGCAGGTCTTCACTGCAGACAAATCAGTGGTAGAAAATTTGTCTGCTTTTTCCAAGCTCTACCTCCAGAAGCAGAAACCTGAGGAGAAAATGTCTTTTAGTTATCTTTCAGATTTAGTATGCTGCTAGTTTGCAGTCATGAATCTACAGGTATACTGAGGGGCAGAATAAAGAAACAATCACGTGCAGTTACATGTGTTTATTTTAACACAACAGTCGATTTCCTTTCTTGCTCGTGTTTCTACTTTACCTGCTGTTTTCATGGTTTGTGGTCTTTCTAAATATAAATGAGAAGTAATCTCAATGCAGAAACACAAGCAACATGGTCATTTGAAAAGTTAAAACCTGATGTAATTCATATATTACAGCACTATAATGACCAACAAGTACAGTTCACAGTCTTGTCAGTAGTACTGTAACAGAACCCTAGCAACAGTATATATAACAGTATATAAGTATATATAACAGTATATGTACTACATGATGTCTTCTAATTCGAATCTGAACATACACTCACCGGCCACTTTATTAGGTACACCATGCTAGTAACGGGTTGGACCCCCTTTTGCCTTCAGAACTGCCTCAATTTCTTGGCATAAGTTTCCACCAAGGTGTTGCAACGATGCTCAATTGTACCAAGGGGCCCAAAAAGTGCCAAGAAAATATTCCCCCACACCATGACAAACCCCCACCACCAGCCTGAAACCCTTGATACAAGGGAGGGTGGATCCAGCTTTCATGTTGTGACGCCAAATTCTGACACTACCATCCCAATGTCGCAGCAGAAATCGGACTCATCAGACCAGGCAACGTTTTTTTTAATCTTTTACTGTCCAATTTCGATGAAGGGTTGGGCAAATTGGAGCCTCAGTTTCCTGTTCTTAGCGAAAGGAGTGGCACCCGGGGTGGTCTTCTGCTGCTGTAGCCCCCTCTGCCTCAAAGTCACCGACTGTGCGTTCAGAGATGCCTTTCTGCCTACCTTGGTTGTAACGGGGGGCTATTTGAGTCACGTTGCCTTTCTAAACAGCTCGAACCAGTCTGCCATTCTCCTTTGACCTCTGGCATCAACAAGGCATTTCCGCCCACAGGACGCCGCTCACTGGATGTTTTTTCTTTTTCGGACCATTCTCTGTAAACCCTAGAGATGGTTGTGCGTGAAAATCCAGGAGATCACAGTTTCTGAAATACTCAGACCACCCTTCTGGCACCAACAACCATGCCACTTCAAAGGCACTCAAATCACCTTTCTTCCCCATACTGATGCTCGTTTGAACTACAGGAGATTGTCTTGACCATGTCTACATGCCTAAATGCACTGAGTTGCCGCCATGTGATTGGCTGATTAGAAATTAAGTGTTAACGAGCAGTTGGACAGGTGTACCTAATAAAGTGCCCGGTGAGTGTATATAGCCCAATGATACCAAATCCTATTTACCTGTATTATAAAAGAGTCCTTCTATCCTCACCTTCCACACTTGTGGTCGGCAGCTGTCACTCTAAAGGTAAAATTTTGGTGTCTCAGGGTTGTCACATTTATTTTCTGCTACAATAGTACTAGAAACGTGAGGCTTTACCTTCGACTATGTAATGTACTTATCAG
Organism: Phyllomedusa bahiana; assembly: GCA_025379985.1. Taxonomy (NCBI): domain Eukaryota; kingdom Metazoa; phylum Chordata; class Amphibia; order Anura; family Hylidae; genus Phyllomedusa; species Phyllomedusa bahiana. The sequence continues at coordinate 7,011 of JAODAL010045104.1, read as the reverse complement.
ATGCAGAAGAGCGTGAGCATGGAAATGCACGGAGATTGATGCTTCCTGTATGCTCGAGATTTCTTCCAGTTTAAACCAATCTTTACAGAAAATAATTTCACAGGGTTATTCAGAAAAAAATATTACACAGGAAAGAGAATATTTAGTTGTTATTCTTGGAATAGCTCAGAACTGTGAACAAAATGACACACATAAGCCAGCAAAGAGGGGGAATGATGAGAATAATGATAAAGAATGCATGATTTCACAGAAAGGCATGGAGTTCATTCATCTTTCTCAGTGACATAGTCAACACTCCTAACTTGCTGATGCATAAGAAGACTCCTATGCTTTTCAGGAATCTGAGAAAGGAAGATCCTATGAGAGCTCTGATCTATATTCTTAGCCATATTCTGTAATTTAGATATAGGCAGTCCTCGACTTATACCGTTTCGACTTACATCTGTGCCCTAGTTACAAACGGAGAGTTATGGGACATGCTGGCACTTGTAGTTCCATATTCCACAACAGATAGTAGCTGTGGAACAACAAGTTCCAGTATGCCACAGCAGTACATGAGCTGAAATCTTCTTACAGGGGCACAGACAGCAAAACAAATGTAAAAACCGTTCCTTGCACTGTCCAAAATGAAAAACTTTGTGCTGGAGTTATATTAAATAAATCTACCTGTTGTGACTTACATTCAAATTCAACTTAATAACAAACCTTCAGTTCCTATCCTGTTCGTAAGCCGGGGACTGCCTGTAGTACATAACTGGAGGTGACAAAATTTTTTTGAAATGTTACAAAAAAATGTTAATGGAACACTCCTGCTTTTTTTTTTTCTAATGTTACTAACTGTTTTAACACTTAACCAGTTGTGATGTGAGAAAATAAACTCTTGACCTTCATTTTTTAAACAGAAAAAAGCAAAACAGCTTTCACAGACAAAAACCCGCACTACACGTTCCCCGAGGCAATATAACAGTGAAGCAAAACATTAAAAGGGTTTTTTCAAACTGTTAAAAATCCATCTTTACTAAAACTGAACCATTTCAAAATTTTTTGGGGTTTTCCCTTCTCTTTTTAAATTGCCTTGGGGTTTTTTAAATGTACGTTTAAGCTTGTGGCCTTCATTGAAAGCTGGCAATGTTCTGTTAAACCTGGTATGTTATATATTGGGTTTGGAGGTTACAGTGGTGAGAAATTTGCTTACGGTAAATTTACAAATTTTTTTGTTTCTTTTTATTTTCGCTGGTCACAAACCTGCATTCGACTTCCAAAAAAATAGGTTATCTGTCATTAAACCCAGACTTCTTTTTGTTCAAAAGATGGCCCGAGAAGTCAGATCTTCAAGCCACAGATCTTTAGACAGTGAGTGCAAAACTGGGTTCTTCTATTCTTCTTTTCGTTCATGTCTTTTGTCTACCTCCTTTGAGAGGCAGTTGATCTAAAAAAAAATTACAGCTAACTTGGTGGGTCATGTGGCACCACAGGAGATGATCTGTGACCAGGTTCTACCAGTTAGACTGGTCTTTTTAAGGTTGGTGTTGATGGTGTCTTTGAATCATTTCCTAAGCCCACTGTGGGTCTTTTTGGCCCGGGGCATTTGGGGGTAAGAATTTCTCTTGGATTGTGGGTATCAGGCATTGTAATGCAGTGGCCTGTCCGCGCAGATTTGGTCTTGCAAGATCATGACTTTGATACTGGTCATCTTTGCCTCAGTAAAGACACTAGAATTGGCACAGCATTACTGTGCACCTAACATCAATTTTTAATACTCTAGCAAAAAAGATAATTCTTTTTAATAGATCTATTGCACATTAATATTCAGCTATATTTTGCCTTATAACAATTTGATATATACAAGTGAGTTTTTGACATTCTTCTACACGTCTGCTCTTTAATTTACTATCTATCTCCATAATAACTGTTCATTCGTGCAGGATTTTCTAAACAAGGATTACAACGGTTAAAACTTTCCAGTTCTAGATTAATATCCTCTATGTCAACAGAAAAGTAGATTTTTTGGGAGGGATTGTATGATCATCATTATATTTATTACACTTGCAGGCATGGGCACTTTTTAAAGGCAAATATAGAGAAGGTCTTGACAAACCAGATCCTCCAACATGGAAGACAAGATTACGTTGTGCCTTAAACAAGAGTAATGACTTTGAAGAGTTAGTAGAGAGAAGCCAACTGGATATATCAGACCCATATAAAGTGTACAAAATTGTTCCAGAAGGATCAAAAAAAGGTGAGACATTCTTTACCCAATATATGTTTATGATATTCTCTTCTGATGGAATTTGGTGGTTTCATTATCAAAGTTCTCAGCAAACTAAGAGAGAAGTAGGAATGTTTAAAGGCTAACCACTGATTGTGTTCTGTCAATATGACACGCCATGCTTCTTGTATAGCACATACTATTTATAGTCCCTTTATGTAAGACTTGTTATGTTATTATAGTCCTATTACAGTCTCAGGGTGTAGCTATAGGTGGTTAAAAAGGCAATTCAAGGAGCCCAAACCACCCACATATGGCCCAACTTACATCATCCAACATAGGACCACTATTGGTTTTAGGACCACTATTGGTATATGTTTTATGTACCATACACAGACTGAACATAAAGGGTATATATACATGAAATTAGGCAAACATAGTCATTAAGAGACTAAATTTTCCCTCTAAAGCCTTATGATCATATTGTTATATCTACTGGAATATCTTTTTAAAGGTGTCCCAATGGATACCCGCAACATGGCTCAGAAATTATGATGTGAATAGGAAGATGTCAGTATTATAATAATAGATAATAGGGAGGTACCATGTTGCGGACTCTACATTAGTATTTGGAGGTCAAGGTTATGCTTCTGCTTAGTTTACCTATATGATGCTTGATGTTATATTATTATTTAAAAATCTTAAATTTAGAGTGGTAACCTGATATGTAAAACTTGACTCAAGTTGTAAGTGTGTGGTGCAAAGTAAAAATCTTCAATATGTGGTAATTATATATTTTAAGTAGTTTTCCACATGATCACTCACCAACTACTGACTCAAAATCTGATTTTGATAGCTTGTTGCCAAGGGATACAACCAGTAGTTTATTTTCTGCATTCAGGTCAAGCATATTTCTCTGTTTCCTTACAGTTGGTCATAATTTTTTAGCTCTTTGTTTTATCCTTCTCCCCGCCATAAAAGAGCCATAACTTTTTTCAGCTACATAGACATATAAGGGCTTGTTTCTCGTGGGACAAAATGAACTTTTTAATGGTCCCGTTCACTGTACCATATAATGTACTGGGTACCTGGAAACAAATTCTAAGTGGGGGGAAATAAAAGTACTTGCACCATGATTGCAGGGATTTTGTTTTTATGTCATGCATTCTTTGCTATAAATGATGTCTGATACGATTCTGACAATACCAAATATGTAGGATTTTTGTTATGTTTTAGTACTTTTAAACAAAGGCAAGCATTTTCTGTTTCTTAAATTCACGCTGTGGCGCCATTTTCTGAGACCAAGAACTTTTTTGTTTTTTCACCTATGGACCTGAGTGAGGGCTTTATTTTTTGCAGCAAAAGTTTTTTTTTTTACTTATTCAAAGCTTTATGAATCGTAAAGGGAAAAACGATACAAATCAAGCACAAGATATAGGGGGTGTAAAGTTTTTAACTCAGGAAAAAAAAAATTAAACAAAATGATTGTACAAAAGAGGAAACAATATCCAAATACAAGAGTCTCTGTCATTTGTCAATACCTTTAAAAACCCCAAGAAGAAAACATCCTGATGTAAGGGCTAATTTCAAACCATGGTCAAAATAATTGATGTACACAGGAACATGAAAATTCGAGACAATTGGTATCATTTTTTGAAAAAGCCATTGAAGTCTGATCATTAAAACCTAAAAAACCTAAAATTCAAATCAGGAACAAAACTGTTGTCCCCCAAAAGGAAAAAAAAAAAAAAAAGGCAAAAAAAAAATGTTTTTCAGGCGCTTTTTTAAAAAAAGGAAAATATGGGGGGCTTCCTTTTTGGGTTTCTGTCCCCCACGCTCTCACAGGCTGTCTAAGAAGGGCAGCTTTGAGGTTGGGTTTTTTTTTTTTATTTTTTCTCTCTGAATAAGGAACGGTTGCCCCACAGGGGCCCTGTTGGGGGCTCGATTGAGGGTAAAATGGATAGGGCCCCTTTTTTTGAGTCACGTTGAAAGCGGGGGGCATTAAAATCTTTTGATAAAAATTTGTAACGAGAGTCCAAAGTTTTTTCATGTTGTAGAAGTTTAATGCTTCTTTGGGGTTTTCCCCAAGAGTGTACTCCCTTTTTGCAGAAAGTGCCGCTGGCGGCGGTCTGTGTGTGTACATTTTAAAATTTCAGGTCCGCAGCCTGCCAGTGGCACCCGGGTTTGCATATTTTTTTCAAAAATTTTTTTGTGTGCAGAAACATACGTTATACTTGGTGTACATTGTTTTAAACCCTTTTAGGGGAAGGAAGGGGGTTTCCATTTTTGGGTTTCTGTCCCCGCCCTCTCACAGGCTGTCATAAAAGGGGCATTTTGCAGGTTGGGTTTTTTTTTTATTTTTTTCTCTCTGAAAATGGAGTGGTTGACCCAGCGAGGGCCTGTTTGGGCTCGTTTGAGAGGTAAAGATAGGTAGGACTGCCCAATTTTGAAGATCACTTGAAAGTCGTGGGCAGCTTAAACATCTTTTGATCAAAATTTAACCCAGAGTCTCAAAGTTTTTTCATGTATATAGATACATAAAGCTTCTTTAGGGATTTCCCACGTAGTGTATTGCCCTTTTTGCAGAAATGGCCGCTGGCGGGGCGTTGGTACTGTAAATTAATTTTACGCAGCCCGCCATGGCACCCGGGTTTGCAAATTTTTTTTTCAGAAATGTTTTTTTTGTCAAAACATCGTTATCTTGTGTACTTGATTTTAACCTAAAGGGGGAAGGAAAGGGGTGCTTCCATTTTGGGTTTCTTTTCCCCGCCCACCTCACAAGCTGTCTAAAAGGGGCCCCGTTTGCGGGTTGGTTTTTTTTATTTTTTCTCTCTAAAATAATGGGGTTTGACCAGGAGGGCCCCCTATTGGCTCATTGAGAGGTAAAGAAGGGTGGGATGCCCGTTTTTGGATCACGTGAAAGTCGGGGGGCAGTTTAAAAACTTTTGATCAAAATATGTGAACCGAGAGTCCAAAGTTTTTTCATGTATTGATAGTTAGCATAAATGCTTCTTTAGGGATTTCCACGTAGTGTATTGCCCTTTTTGCGGGAAAGGGTGCTGCTGGCGGCGGTCTGTGTGTGTACATTGTATAATTTTCATGTGTGCCGCAGCCCTGCCAGTGGCACCCCAGGTTTGCTTTACGTTTTTTTCAGAAATGTTTTTTTTGTGCAGAAAAACATACGTATACTTGGTGTACATTGATTTTAACCTATATGGGAAGGAAGGGGTGCTTCCATTTTGGGTTTCTGTCCCCGCCCACTCTCACAGGCTGTCATAAGAAGGGCCTGATTGGCTCGATTGAGAGGTAAAGATAGGATAGGACTGCCCGATTTTGAGATCACGTTGAAAGTCGTGGGCAGGTTAAACATCTTTTGATCAAAATATGTGAACCGAGAGTCTCAAAGTTTTTACATGAGACTATAGCACAAAAATGCTGTTCAGAAAGTAGGTTTCTCTTCTGACAGAGTAAATATATCGCAGACAAACCTAAAACAAAGTAGTGATTGAATTCTTATAGCATTAAAAATAGAATTATTAGATTGGGACTGTTAACCCATTTGATTATATAATCTATACTTTAAGGCTATGTTCACATGCCATATTGCCTGGCCCCCATTCAGTTCCATTTTCCCCCGATGCATAGGCATCAGGAAGAATATTAGGCTATGTCTACACTGCATCAGACAAAAAACGTCCCAAAAGCGGCCGTTTTTTCTCTGATGCAGGACCGCGGTTTTTGTCACGCTTTGTGACAAAAGCCACGGTCGCTTCTCGTTTTGCTGCGTCCCCATAAAATTTGGTATTTAGGGTTTAAGAGCAAAAACAGAAGCGGCCGGCGTATCATCAACATGTTGTATAATACGCCGCTTCCCAAAAGACGGGCAGAGAAAGACGAGCTGTGTAGACTGCAGCTTGTTTTTCTATTGCCATCTATGGGGCCCACTAACATAAATACTAGCGGCGCTTTTAAAAAACGAAAGCGCCGAGATACATCTTTTTCCCTTATGCAGTGTGGACATACCTTTAAAAGGGAGTTGTCTCATTACAAGCTCTCAGCCTAAGCCCGTGGCCTGGCTTTGTTGGATTTGAGGGGCGGGGCCTCTTTTTCAGCCTCTTCTCCTCCCTCTTCCCCCCACCCCCTCAGCACACAAAAAGCTCTCCTCCATTAACTTCTATACCAGGGGAGGGGGTGGGGGGGGTTTGCTGCCAGAGTTAACCCTGTGTGTGCCTGCCTGGGTCTCTGCAGCTTTTTGTTTGCCGTCTCCACAGTCAGGAGACAGGAGAGGGCTGATCTATGAGTGTAGAGCAAGTGTTCCTATACCCCCTGCTTAGCATACAAATCTGCACATCTCCAGCAACAAACAGACCCTGTCAGAACAGACCCAGGGCCAGCTGTGAAGTGTTACTAACTCAGGATGTGTCACTAGAAACACCAGAGAAATGAACCCTTCACATGCCCCCTGATCTGTATAGTATTAGTATAGTTACAGCTCCACAGACACATCATGATTATAGTAACACACGGGGTCACTGCTGTCACATCTATCTGTGAAAGAGAGCAGGAGAAAGCAGGCACACACAGGGTTTAACCCAGGCAGCAAGGCCACAGAAGCCAGAGACCTCCCCCTCCCCTCCACTACAGAAGCATTCTGTGCGGGACCGCCTCTGCTCCGACCTGTATTAAAGGCTGATGAGTCATACAGACTGACAGCCAGTGAGATAAGGATAAAACAGGTCCCTGCTATAGAATTTGAGAAGCTGATGTATTTCTACTAACGGGGCTTACTAAAAATCAGTAGG
>JAODAL010045103.1:0-32251 GCA_025379985.1 Phyllomedusa bahiana | reverse complement strand
GGGGGGCTCTTTCATTGCCTCCACCTGGGTGGTTAACACCCGGGTCCGCACCGCTGCTTGTCAGGCCTTTTCATTGTACTGCGTAATGGTTGCGTGCTGCCACAATGGTGGGCATGTGGAGGGGGAAATTTCCAGCGTGTTCCCAAATCAACAATGAGACGGTTGCGGGGGGGGCCGAGTGACGCTGCAACGCAGCCAGGCGGGCGAGCGGGGTGCGAACGGCGGAAGTGCGAACTCAGACCTCGAGCTTTCTTCAGCAGGCAGTCCAGACCGGGTAGCTCTTTAGAAATTTCTGGAGACTAGGTTTCATGACATGTGCCAGGCAAGGGATGTGCTCCAGCCTACCGATCTTAAGGGCGGCCAGCAGATTTCGCCCGTTATCGCATACCACCTTGCCTGGCACAAGGTTCTTGTCACCCAGCCAGCGCTCGGTCTCGTTGTGGAGAGCCGTCCACAGTTTCCTGACCTGTGTGGGGACGGTCTCAAAAGAAGATTAATTTCAAAACGGCTTGGTTATTTTGGGCACGTGATGCCACAGAGGACTTGGGGGGGAAAAGAGCCTGCACCATTCTGCGGTTTTGAAGAGCGTGCGCCGAGCCTGAGAGCCACCGTCACCCCAGAGACATCCACCCCAGCCCCACCAGTGAGCTGTCACAGAGATATAGCGGCCTTGGGCCCTGCTTTCTGTCCATGTGTCGGTGGTGAGATGGTTTTTTTCCCGGCTACAGATGCAGACAAAGCCTTGAAATTTTAGATGAAGTGGGTGGCAGGGCAGGGACGGCTTTTTGGCAAAGAAATGCCTGCTCGGCATCTGGTATTGGGGGCAGGCAAGGGCCATGACGTGGCGGAACCATCTGTGTCCACCAGACGGAAAGGCAAATTTCCAAGGCCAAAAGCCTGCATTCCGACATTCAGGCTTTTGGCTTTGGATGGTTTGGGTTAATTTGTTTCTTTGCCCCCAAAACCCTGGAAGACAGAAGGCTGGCTGCTAGACGGGCCCGCTGTCGGCTTTGCAGGTCGTTCAAACTGGCGGAAGGAGAAGGGGTAGGAGGGGCCCTTGGTGGTGTGGTGGACTCGGGGACGGTGGAGCTGAAGGGGTGATCCCTGATATGACTCTGAGAGAATGGGCAGTGAGGAACGCTTGGTGGTTGGCAGGAGGAGGAGGAGGAAGCGGAGACAGAGGGGTGGACAGTGGTTGGAGGCCTGGCGTCGGCCCTGGCCTTTTTTTTGGCCAAGTGTTGCCTCCATTTCAACTTATGCATTCGTGCATGTGACTAGAATGTTGGTGGGGGGTTAACCACTTAAGGTTCTTGCCTCTACTTAGGGTTTTTCGGCAAAGGGGGCCATATGACATCGCTGGGTGAATCAGAGGTTTTGCTCAAAAGAAGGCCCAGGCTTGAGAGGTCCTGGACCTTTTTGACAGCGATAAGCGAGGAGCGGGGTTTGCGCGACCGTGGCTGGCGGAATCATATCAGCGGACTTCTGCGACCGCCCTCTTCCTTTTTTGGCGGACCCCTATTGACAATACCCCATCGTCTTCCCCCTCGCCAGATGAAGCGCTCGCAAGCAATTTGCGGAAAAGACCACGATGGATCCGCAATGTCGTCTCATCATCATCAAACAACACAGGTGACTTGGGCGTCCTGACTTTCTGCATCCAGAAGCTGCGGGCTAAAGCAAGAGGGCCTGCAAGGCGTTGCCGACCACCCGGGATTTTTGCCGTTGACCGGCTTCCCTTTTCCCTTTTCTGATGGCATCAGTAACTGGGCGTCAGAGCAGATAAATCATCCTCTTTATCTTTTAACATGCCTTCTGACCCAAAAGCATTTTGTCATCAAAGGGTCTTCAGACAATGGATTATCCACAGTGGTGGGTACAAGAGTTGACATTTGGTTCTGCTTCATGTTGGAACGGATGCTGATGATGTGATGACGAAATTCTAAACCCCCTGTAAAAAAAAATTGTAAATAAAAAAAAAGGGGTATTTTCTAAATTTCGGTTTGGTAAAAAAATAATTTTAAATAAATTTTAATACTAAAGGTGGTTTTTTTTAAATTGAAAAATTTTTTTTAAATTTGTTTTAAAAAAATTAAAGGGGGGTTTAAAGTTTTTTGGACCTTCCCCTTCTCCGGTTTTTAATAAAGGTTTTTTAAAATTTAATTTTTGCTTCTTTGATTAAAAGGGAATTTGGGTTTCAAAATTAAAGGCTATTAATTAAAATTTTTTTTTAAAATAAGGGGGATTTTTAACCCCTTTAATAAAGGTTTTTTAAAAAGAAAGGCTACTTTAAAAGGGTCCTTATTTTTTTGAGGCAATTTTAAAAAAAATTTTTGGTCCCTTTTGGGGGGAAAAATTAAAAAAAAAGGGAAATTCTGGGGATTTTTTTTTTTATTTTATTAAAATAAAATTTTTTTTTTTTTCCCCAATTTAAAAATTTAAAAAAATTTTTTTAAAAAAAAAATTTCCCCAAAATGCTTTAAAAAAAAAAAAATAAAAATTTAAAAAATGATTGCTTACTTTTGAAAAAAATAAAAGTTTTTTAAAAAAAAAATTTTTGGGTTTTAAAGGCTTTTTGATAAATTTTTTCCAAAAAAAATTTAAAATCCTTTTAAAAAAATCAAATAGTTAAATTTGGGCTAGAAAACAATTTAATTTTTTACCTTTTAATTTCACCTCAAAAGTTAGAAATAAATTTTAGAAAAAATTTATTTTTAAAAAATTGGTAAAAAACCAAAAATTTAAAACAATTTTTTCTTTAATTTTAAATTCAAAGATTTTATTATTAAATTTTCCAATAAATAACCCAAAAACTTTATAATTCCTTTAAAAAAAACTAAAAAAATTTGGGACCCTTTTTTTTAAATTTTAAAATTCCAATTTTAAAAAGGCCAAAGGGTTTTTTAAATGAAAATAAACTTTAAAAAAAATTTTAAACATTTTTGTACCCCTTTAATGGTTTTTTGAATCTTCTTTTAAAAAAAAAAATTTTATCTCATTTAAAAAAATTTGAAAAAAATTTAATTTTTTAAAATTAAATTTTAAAAATTTTTTTTAAAAAAAACCAAATCCAGTTAATTTAAACCTTTATAAAAACAAAAATTTTGGGGAATTTTTTTAAAATTTTTAAAAAAATTCCTTTTAACAATTATTAAAAATTTCAAAAAATTTTTTTGTTTTATTTAAAACGGTATTTTTTTGAAAAAAAAATTTTAAAACTTGTAAAAAATTTTTTTTTAATTTTAAATAAAAAATTTTGGGTGAACAATGTTTTGAAAAAGTCTTAAAATTTAAAATAAAAATTTTTCTTATAAAAAAATATTTTTTCCCTTTTCATTTCCCTTTTTGGGGTTAATAAAAATTTTTTTTAAATTTTATGCAAAGGCAATGTCTTGAAAAATCTTTTATTTAAAAAATTTAAAAATTCAAAATTTTTATTTTTGAAATTTAAAAAAAACGGTTTTTTTTAAAACGATTAAAAAAAAGGAAAAAGGAATAAAATTTGTTTTAACTTTTTTTAAAACTCTTTAAAATTAAAATTTAAAAAAGGTAGAAAGAAAAAAAAAAAATTTTTTTTTCTCTTAAAAAAATTAAAAAAGGAAAAAATTTAATTAAAAAATTTAAATATTTTGGGGAATAAAAAAAAGGGTTTTTAAAATTTTACTGAGCTTTCAATAAAAAATTTAAATTTTAAATTAAAAAAAATTATTTTTTTTTTATAATAAAAAAAATTTTTCACAAAAATTACCTTTTAATAAAAAATTTTTTAAATTTTAGAATGCAAATTTAATAAAAAAAACCAAAATTTAAAGTTTTTAAAAAAACAAATTTTTAAAATTTTTAAAATAATTACAAAAATTTTAAAAACCTTAAAAAAACTTTAAAATTAAAAAAATTAATTTTTTAAATTTAAAAATTTGAAAAAACAAAAAATTTAAAAATTTAAAATCCAAAAAAGGTAAATAAAAAATATTAAATTGAAATTAAAATTTAAATTAAAAATTATTTTTTATTTTTAATTTTATTTTAATTTATAAAAGTTGTTTTTAAAAAAAAAAAAATTGGGGAAGGGTAAAAAAACTTTTTATCCCCAAAAAATTAAAAAAAAACGAAAATTTTAAAAAAAAATTTTTTTAAAATTAAAAAAAATTATTTTTTTTAATTTAATTTTTTAATTTATAAAAAAAATTTGGTTTTTAATTTAAATTTTAAAGTTTTCAAAAAAAAATTTTCCCAAACCAAAAACATTTTTTTTGTTTTTTAAAATTATTTTTTTGAATTTAAATTTCATTTAAAAATAAAAAAAATTTAAAATTGTTTTTTAAAAATTTAAAAAAAATAAAAAAAATTAAAAAATTTTAAAAAGTTTTAAAAACCAAAAAAGTTAAAAAAAAACCAAAATTGAAATGTTTTCCAAATTTTTACAAAATTTTTTTGCCCCTTTAAACCCATTTAAAAAAAAAATTTCTTTTTCATTTTTAAATTAAACAACTTATGGAAAGAAAAAAAAAGATTTTATTTATTTTAATCCCATTTTTTTAATTTTTAAAAAAAAAAACCTTGGTACAAAAATTAAAAAATTTTGCTTTTAAATTTATTGAAAAAAATTAAAAAATAAAATTTTTTAAAACGAATTTTTAAATAAAAAAAGAATTTTTTTTTATAAAACAAGGTTTTTTTTCCCCTTTTAAAAAAGTTTAAAAAAAAATTTTGTTTAAAAAAGAATGCGTAAAGGACCTTCTTTCAAACTTATTAAAAAAAAAAACTTATTTTTATTTTTTTAAAAAATAATAACAAAAATTTTTGCCCCCTTTTCAATTTTAAAAAACCAAATGGTTAAAAAAATTAAATTTTAATTTTAATAAAAATATTTTTAAAGGGAACAAAAGGTTTTGTAAAATTGGGCCAAAGTCAAAAAAATTTATTTTTTTTTTTTTAAAAAATAAACGGAAAATTTTTAAAAAATTTAATTAAAATTTAAAAAAATTTATAATTGCTTTTTAAAAATTTTTTAAAAAAAATTTTAATGAAAAATTTTTATGCCCCAAATAAAAAAAAAATTGTTTTTAAAATTGGTTAAAAAAGGGAAAAATTTTTTTTGCACTTTAAAAAGTGATTAAAAATTAAAATTTTTTTTCATTTATGAAGCTTGCGTTTTTTAAAAATAACAAAGCTGTAGTGCCCAAATTCAAAAAAACGTATTAAAAATGTTTTGGATAAAAAAAAATGCATTTTTTGCACTTTAAAATTCACCAAAGGTGACTATAAATTTTGCTTTTTTCAGTTTAAAAACTGAAGCTGCGTAATGAAAAAAGCTGAAGTGCCCCCAAAGTCAAAAAGTATTTTTATGTTTTCGTATAATACACGGTTTTTTTGCCCCTTTTTAATTTACCTGTGGGGGACTTTAAAATTGTTTTTTCAGTTTTAAAGTGGGGGGGTGGTTTATATGAAAAAGGGTTTGGAATTTTTTAAAATTGAAAATGAACCCCTATCTAAAAAGTTTATGAAAATTTAAAGGGGATTTTGGGCCCAAAACACGGGAGACCTGCAGTTATGGGAAATAAAATTTGATGGTTTTCCTAATATAAGTTCAGGGAAAATTTTGGTTTAAACCGGGAAAATTTTTTAATAGAAAAACGGTTTTAATAAAAAAGATATTAGTGAAATTGTTTACATAAGTTTGGGGGAACTTTATCAGTTTTTCTTTATAGAGTTTGTTTGTTTTTTCGCCGCGGGCCCCCCCCCCCCCCCCGTTTCCCTGTGATTTTTACGCGGTAGTGCCCCTTTTAAAAAATTCTTACATAAACTAAAAAACCCTTCCCCAATCTTAATCTAACAAAAATTGTAAGGTTTAACAGCAAATTGTAGAGGTTTCTTTGGAAATAGAAAAAATTTCGTGAGTTTTTGGGCCCCACAGGCAGGCGGCCGAGCCTACCCCTTTAGAAATTTGAGGACACTGGGCTGAACGGGAAAAAGGGTGTTTATGTAAAAGGGAAGGGTCATGTGATTTTTCACGTTTGAAACCCATACAATCCAGTTTTGGATCGAAACAAAATTTCCCCTGCTCTTTTCTGTAATTGTTTTGCTGGCCCCAAAAATTACGGGAAGCCCCGGGAAAAAGGGCCCACGATTAATAGATGAGGGCACGTTTTTTAGCTTTAATTTAATGGGCAGGGTCTAAAAATTTCGTTCCCCAAAAAAAACCCTTCCCGGTTTTTAAACTTTGTTTTTTAAAAAACGCTAAAACATATTTACAACATGTTTATGACATCCCATGGAAAATGACTCTAATCCCTCAAGACACAAAGAAAAAATTTTTACGGGGACACGCTTTCCCCTTAATTTTGAAATTCATTTCACTTTTTAAAAAAATTTAACGTGATTAAAAAACCATGGACAGTTTTTAAAGACGCTTTTCCCCCCAAAACAACTAAATTTAAAGAACTTTCCCCTACAATGTTTTAAAAAGGAAAGGAATTTACAGATTATTGGTGAGAGCGGATTGGGGGACCCTTGAGCCAGCAACAAGAAGACGACTTCCCCTTTTATTTAAAAAAAGCATTTTCCCCGTTGGGTTGTACAATGTTTTTCGTAATTAAAGGGGAAATTTCTTCACCCCTTTCCAAAAAAGGGGGTAAACTTTTCCCCAATAAGGGTTTTTTATCCTGTTTACCCAAATTTTGGTTTAGTTTTCCCTTTAAATTAATTGCCCCTGGGGCCCCTTGGGATATGTTGGCCAAATCCCAACCCAAAAAAAAACAGAATTTCAAAAAAAATCAAATATATGTTGTAGGGGAAAAAATTGTCTTTTACCAGGGGCCTTTCTGTAATCAAAATCATAAACCCAACGCATTTTGGGCTTCCGATCATAGAGAAAGTTTCCCGAATCCCTCGTTTTGGTGGTAAACTTTATCCCTACTTTTAAAAAAGGGGAAAACGGTTTTGGATTCTTTCCCCTTAAAATTGCGTTAAAACTAAGGGGTTTAAATGGGGGAATAGGGACCCCCAAACACAAAAATATGTTTTATTTTTTAAAAATTAAAATTAGTCTAACACCGAGATAAAATTTTATGTATTTTAAACTAGGGTTTTCTGAAAATTAAATTTTTTGTTTGTTTTAAGTTTAAAATTTGTACTTCCCTCTGGGTAACCTCATTCTTGATTTTTTTTGGATATTCTTTTCTATTTTTCTTATCATAATTCTCTCAGCAATCCAAAAACCTTAAACTTTTAAGGGGTTTTATTTTATTTTTTATTCCCCCTTTTTTTTACCCTTTTTTTTTCCCCCCTATTGGGTTTTTTACCCCTTTTTCAACTTTTTTGTTACCCTCTTTTCTTAATATACCCTTTTCCTTTTGGCTTTTTATTTCGCCTTGTTCCCCCTGAGCCGTTTTCCTTTATTTTGCTTTGCTCCCCTTTTTTCCTTGGCCCCGCATTTGTGAATGCCCCGGTGTTTCCCCGCCGTAAATCGCGCCGTGCAGTCATTGGCCTTACTTTTCCTGAGGCTTAAAGGGGCCCGGGCGACTTTGCACATGCACGGGGGGCTTTTTTTGGGGGCCCTTGCGCTCCGGTAGTCCCCGGCTTTTTATCCCTCCCGGGGCGGGGTTTTTCCTTCCCCCTGTCAATAAAAGGATTTTCCTTACTTTTTGGGGCCAAACATCATATTTAGTCGCTCCTTGTCCCCCTCTTTTACCCCCTTTTTTTTTTTCCTCTAAAAGCTTAGATTTATACAGGTCTTTCTATTTTTTGCGGAGGGAAAGTCCTAAATTTTCTCTATAGTGGCGGTTTGGTTCTTTTTTCCCTATTCCTCCTTTAAAATTTTTCCCCCATTTGCCATGCTTTCCCTTATATACTCTCCTTATTTTTTTAAATAGCCTTTTTTTGATTACTTGAAATTTTATTTTTTAATCCCCTCCATACCATTTAGGTAATTTTTTTTACATTATTTCAAAACCCCACTGTCCTTTTTTTTCCTTGTTATTTTTTTTTCTTTTTATTTTTTCGGGCCCTCAAAATTTTAAATTTATCTTTCTCTCCCTTTCCTTTTTCTACCTTTTTCCCCTTTTTCCTCTTTTTTGGGCGTCTTAATTTTTTTATATAAATATTTTTATTTCATTTATTTTCAGATGTGTTTAAAGGTAAAAGAGCTGAAAACATCGTCTAGAAATAGAATCGATAAGTTGCAACATTTCCCTGTATCTGTATAACTTGTATTCCCCCTTGAAAAATACTTTTTGACATATTACAAATGAGGAAATTATTCAACTTTATTTTCCCGGGAACCCCCCTGAAATAAATCCCTTTTTAAATTGCATTCTCTTGGTGGGCGGTGGATTTATATAAATATAAGGGGTTTAATAAATAGCCCGGGGGGAGTTTTTTCCCCCTTTTAGTTAAGCACCCACTATTTTTTAAATTTTTGGTCTGCAGCCCCCTTTTCCCTTTAATAAAAACCTTTGCTAGCCCCCAGGACCTAAATTTAAAAACCCTCATTTGGGGTTTTTAAACAGATGAAAAAATGTTTCTGAAAGAATTTATGGAGAACAATTTTCTGAATTTTTTAAAAAAAAAAAAAAATTAAGGAGGTTTTGGAATGGCCTTTAAAGTCTGACCCCAAAATTTGATTGAGATGTCACAGGAAGACATTAAAGCAAACAATTCATTTTAAGAAAACCCATTAAAGTAGTTGAATTAAAAATTTATTTGGTTTTGTCAATTCTGTAATAGCCCCTTGTTTTGGCTTGCATGATAGGGGAAAAAATTTTAAATTTTTAAAAAGTCAGATGTAGGTGTATCTTTCCCACTACCCCAAAAATTACATTGGGGCTATGATAAACCTTATTCCAGCTCTGTCCCTCTACACCCCCCGCCTTTTTATTGGGTTTACCCCATGTAGAAAAGGGGTTTTGGACCCCCTTTTCCCTTCGAACTGTCAATTCTTCGTGGCATAGATTAAACGGGTTTTGGGGCAACGATGCTCAATTGGTCCCAAAGGGGGCCAAAAAGGGTTTGGCCAAAAAAAATTTTCCCGCCCAAGAAAAACCCCCACCGTAAGTTGCAAAAAATTTACCAGTTATTTTTTATAAAACTAAAATTCCTTTTTAAAAATGGATTATGAAAAGGGAAGTTTTTTCCCAACATTATTCCTTTCGGGTTTGGGAAATTTACCCTTTCCTTTCTTTTTTGGGTGGAACCCTTTGGCCCTTCTTTCCCATTTGTTAAAAGCCCCCTATTTTTAAATTTTTGCCAACCTTTTTTAAAACCCCGGGGGCTAAATGACCTTTTTGGCCTTTTAAAACAGCTTGGAAAAATGATTTTTTGGACTTGGTAAAGGCAATTTTTCCCCCCAAAAAGGAGGCCCCTTTGGGGAAAGGGCCTTTTTGGAACTCTGAAAAAATTTGTTAAAAACCCCCAGGAAAATTTTTAAACTAAACCAGTTTCGGGTTTAAAAAAAACAAAAAAAAAATATTTTGGTTCCTTTAAAATTCATTTTTCCCCTTTCTGATGTTTGCTGCGGAGTTTGGGGAAAAATTTTTAAATCCTTAAATCATGATTGGATGTTCTTCCCCTATTTAAAAATTTTAATTTTTGGGGCAATTGGCATTAAAAACCAAAATTAAAGTCCGGGTTAATTAAAAGCCCTTCAATGGGGGGAAAAATGTAGATTTTTTTTGTTTTTCTGTATATGTATAAACAAAGAATAATGGTGGACCCCCCAAATTTCGAGGCACACTGGGGATATTGGATAAGCATTTTAGCAGAAAATTTCTCATTTTTTGGGGTTTTCCTTTTAAGTTTTTTACCCTTTATACTAAAATTTTTTTAAATATGCAAAATTTGTGTTGAAAAAAAAGGGCATCATAAATCCAAACTGAGCATTGACAGCATTGGTATTCAGCACATGTGATTGACTGGTTGAGTCACATTATTATGACCATCAGTTAACATCCAGAGTTACCTCTGTGTGCAGCGTGGACAGAGTGGGTTGGGGGTGACGGACATATAGGGCCCTGAAATTTTTCAAAAGGTATCTGGAGAAATGTGATACATTTCCAGCCCTGTGACTTGTTGCATTGTCTTGCTGAAAGATCCCATCTAGAAAAAGGGGAAATTTTGATTCTAAAAAAGTGGAATTCTTTTTTTAAAATTTTTCAGGAAAAACTTTGATTCTAAACAAAGGGCAAATTTTTGGGGTGTTTTGGGGGAAAAAAGCTTTGTTTTTTTTTTGAAAAAAAGGCTGCAGCACATAGCGTTCCCAGGGGAAAAAAAGAAGCCCTGGGAGGAAAAAAGGCGTACCCTGTGAATGTGCAGAGATAAACCCCAAATTTAAGAGGGGTTGTTCTGTGACGCACCCACTAAAAAGTCCGGGCCGCGGGGGCAGCCAAACGCCTCACTGTCGGGTTAGGGAAGGTGCTCCCGTGCGCTTATGTATCTCATACAAAAAAAATAATTTTTATACAGCTTTTTTGGGGGGGGTTTTACAGTTTGTTTTCAGAAAAAGCTTCTCTTACGTTTTAAATTTTCTAAATTTTGTGGGGTATTGGAATAAAGCCCAGTGTGCGTCCAATGAAGGCATATACATTTAATGCAAACGCTTAGTTCTTCAAAACACATTGAAAATCCCAAAGGGGTTTTCTAAGCCCCGTTTCTGTTTTTATTCAGTTAAAGAAACAAACTTTTTTCAATCCAAATAACCCGTTTAAATTTTTTTGGCTGCCCCAAATTTTTTTTGCGAATTCAAAAATCCAAGGGTTAACTTAAACGTTTTTCTGCTGTTGTTTGGCACTAAAAGAAAGTTCCTTTTCCCCCGCCAAAGAAGAAATTTTTGCCTGTAGCATAATTCCCTATGTGAATGTTTATTCCCAAATTTTTCTGTTTTTTGGGGTTTTCCTAAAAATACCCCGCCGTTTTAACAGCTACAAAACTGGAAATTTTTGGCAGCATATTTCTTTTGCGCAATTTTCATCCCAAGGGGGAACTAAGTATTTTTTGCAGTTGGGCTTTTGTAAAAGAAACGTTCTTTTTCACCGCCAAAAAATAAATTTTGCCTGTAGCATAATTCATATCCGATGGTTAATTAAGCCTGTTTGTGCTTTTATATTCAGTAAAATACATAGTGTTTTTAAACGGCACATACAAGTCAATTTTTCCTGCCCATTTGTGGAGCGCAATTTATATCCAAGGGTTACCCAAGCTTGTTACTGGGTTAATTTGGAGTCAAATACAGGTTGTGTATTTATCATACACAGGTATCTTCATTAAGCAGAGTCTATAAATTTTTGAACAAACAGTATGTCAGACAGAGAGGTGTTAGGCTCTTCACCTGCGAGTGGCAGTGGCACAGACATTCCTGGAGCAGACCCCGGTCGCAGCACAGCAAGGGGACGTCGCAGCAGGGGTCAGTCGGTGAGGCCACAACTGCCGCTGTCATCTAGCTGCCGTGTGTTGTTCAGCAACCCAATGGTTCTTGAATGGTTGACTAGGTCATCCACTTCCTCCCAGATGACATCTGACAACCCCAGCCAAGAGTCGGTGGGAACGTCAGACACAACCCTTAGTTGGCATGGCCCGGAAGTAGGTCAGCGGCACTCACCTGTCCTCAACCCGCCTCTGTCCCATCCCGTTCCCTCAGCCAGAGATCTACTATGTGGTCTGAGCTCAGTGCCACTATACAGCGAGGATGAGGAGGACAGTCAGCAGCTACTTGGCAGCGAAGAAATGGGGCCAATATCCCCTGCTTCTTGCAGTAGGCGGCAAAGTATAGATGTTGAGAGTGGCATGGGAGGTCATGTTGTGAGGGGTCAGCCTCTGCATACCAAGATCGGTGATGAGGACAGCAGTGAAGATCAAACAACAATCGATGATGATGTAGCCGACCGCCCTAGGGAGCCGGGTGAAGCAAGAGCTTCATCATCGTTAGTAGAAGAGGGCGTCAGCTTGCATGTCAGGCAGCGGCGCAGTCAGCAAGTGGGTAGTGTGGTCGTGAGTCAGCAGGGTAGCAGCAGTGCGAGGTCGGGAGCCAAACGGCCACGGGGTAGAAAACCCGCTTCGCAGGTCCAAGAAAGTAGCGGCACAGGGGCTCAGCGAAGCAGCGGCGGTAGTAGTCACTCAGTGCGGAGCGTTGACAGTAAAATCAGCTACTCGGCGGTGTGGCAGTTCTTTGGTAAGACACCGGAGGAGCCGAATATGGGTATATGTAGAATCTGTAGGCAGAAAGTGAAGCGTGGCCTAGGAGCTAACGTTGGCACCACGGCTCTGCATCAACACATGCAGCGTCACCATCCGGTGGCCTGGGAGAAACGTGGCTCAGATGGGGTGGTCCATCCAGCCGCCGCAGCAACAGCAGCAGCAGTGCCCAGTGGCACGCATGCCATTGCAGCCAGTCAAGGCTCCACCATCTCTGCAGAAGGGAGTTGTTTCTTTTTGCCAACATCTCTCGGTCCACATGCACTCTGCCACCCCAGTTAGAAGGTCCGCAGGACTACTGGGCAGCCAAACTGGATGTGTGGCCACAACTTGCCGAGTTTGCAGTGGAGAAGCTGTCCTGCATGGCCAGTAGTTTGGCATCAGAGCGGGTGTTCAGTGCGGCGGGGGCCATCGTTACCCCAAGGAGAACCCGCTTGTTCACGGGGAATGTGGAACGACTGACCATTGTCAAGATGAATCAGGCGTGGATCGGCCAGGATTTCCACACACCAATGCCTTAGGCGTCAGACTACATCAGCCATGACGCCTCACCCAAAATGTGAGAAACGAGTCTGGGTTCAAACTACCTGCCTCAGCCACTATTCTGATGCCGCCACCCGCCTGATACCACACATCTGCTGCCAGTTTCTCCATCTGCCACCCACCATCTTTACCAGGGACTGGTATTGCCACCGAATTCCACACTGTGTCATTGTGCCACTCTCTGACCTCATGCTGCTGCTGCTCTTGTTGCTGCTGCGGTCACCTCCACACCCTGTCATTGTGCTACTCTCTGACCTCATGCTGTGCCACACCTCTGACCTCATGGCCACTCTGTGGCCTACTACTGTTTTGCCACCTCCAGAATGTCATTGTGCCACTGCCTGACCTCATGCTGCTGCCGTGCCCTCAACACTGTGTCATTGTGCCACTCTGTGGCCTACTCCTGTTTGTGCCGCCTCCGGAATGTCATTGTGCCACTCTCTGACCTCATGCTGCTGCTGTGGCTGCTGCTGTGACCTCCACTCTCTGTCATTGTGCCACTCTCTGACCTCATGCTGCTGCTGCCGTGACCTCCACTCTCTGTCATTGTGCCACTCTGTGGCCTACTACTGTTTTGCTACCTCCAGAATGTCATTGTGCCACTGCCTGACCTCATGCTGCTGCTGTGGCTGCTGCCGTGCCCTCCACACTCTGTCATTTTGCCACTATCTGACCTCATGCTGCTGCTGCCGTGACCCCACTCTCTGTCATTGTGCCACTTTGTGGCTTACTACTGTTTTGCCACCTCCATAATGTCATAGTGCCACTCCCTGACCTCATGCTTCTGCTTGGGCTGCTGCCGTGCCCTCCCCACAGTGTCATTGTGCCCCCCAGGGGCCTCCTCCTGTTTAGCGCCCCCTCCAGAATGTCATTGTGCCACTGTCTGACCTCATGCTGCTGCTGTGGCTGCTGCTGTGACCTCCACTCTCTGTCATTGGGCCACTCTGTGGCCTACTACTGTTTTGCCACCTCCAGAATGTCATTGTGCCACTGCCTGACCTCATGCTGCTGCTATGGCTGCTGCCGTGCCCTCCACACTGTGTCATTGTGCCACTGCCTGACCTCATGCTGCTGCTGTGGCTGCTGCCGTGACCTCCACACTCTGTCATTGTGCCACTGTCTGACCTCATGCTGCTGCTGTGGCTGCTGCCGTGCCCTCCACACTGTCATTGTGCCACTCTGTGGCCTATTCCAGTTTTTGCCACCCCCAGAATGTCATTGTGCCACTGTCTGACCTCATGCTGCTGCTGTGGCTGCTGCCGTAACCTCCATACTTTGTCATTGTGCCACTCTGTGTCCTACTCTGGTTTTTTCCACCTCCAGAATGTCATTGTGCCACTCTCTGACCTCATGCTGCTGTGGCTGCCGCCATCACCTCCACACTCTGTCACTGATGTTGCCACCTGAGCCCTCAGCTTGTTTTTTTCCAGCTGTCGCTGCCATGACTTTATCAGGCTACATTCCCGATTCAGTTTTTTGGTTAGTTTTGCCCTCTTAAGTGCCTAGGGAATTTTATAGTGAAGCGATTCTAAGAGCGGCGGCAGTCTTCTGCGTGTCATACTAAAACACAACATTGTTTGAAGACCAAACCAAGCTC
Source organism: Phyllomedusa bahiana (assembly GCA_025379985.1). Taxonomy (NCBI): domain Eukaryota; kingdom Metazoa; phylum Chordata; class Amphibia; order Anura; family Hylidae; genus Phyllomedusa; species Phyllomedusa bahiana. The sequence goes on along the minus strand of JAODAL010045103.1, from coordinate 17,928 downwards.
CCTCTGCATATTTAAGCATGGCACAACGTTCTACAACACCCTGCAGGCTCTGTGCAGCCTGGAAATAGCTGTTTTTTAACGTGATTGGTCCCGAAGCAATTCGGACCGAAACAAATTTTGTCAGAAAATTCGGCAAAGTCACCGAATCGAATTTTTGAGAAATTCGCCCATCTCTAATCCCATCCACCGCAGTAAAGACAATCAGCATGTATGGATGCAAAGATGGATTTATATTCAAATTCATTAAGAGTACCTTCTACATGAACTGTTGTTTTAGACACACGTCAGGTAGCCCCCGGTTCATTTTGGTAGTGAGTTGCTCCTCCACTGTAGATTGTTAGTCTGACCTCATGCACCTTCGTAAACCAACATTCACCTCTCACATCAATGTCATCAGTTTTCACACTGGGTATTCACAATGTTGCCACTTGTTTGCTCACGATACACTTTTACCACAGCCGCACATGAACAGTTCACGTACTACACAGTATCACAAATACTGCCACCCCTGTCCCAAGAGTCAATAATCATCTGTTTATGCAACTCTGATAAATTGCCCTTTTAAATCATGACAGCAACAAGGGATTTCTGTGCAGAAAGCTTATCACACATCTTATATACGAAGCAAATCAGCCCACAACACATGACTTTCTTCATAAGCTACACACTACGGACACAGGAGGCAGGAAGTGGTCATAAAATTGTGAATCCACAGTGGCATAGCTAGAATTTTTGCTGCCTGGGGCTGTTGCTAAGTTTGCAGCCCTTTTTACAGACAACAGTCCCATTTTTTTCAGTCTGGGAGAGTTGGCCAGAGTGTAACCTGAATAGGACCACCTCCCCCGCTTGCTTCGTCATTGTATATCTATGCACTAAATATATATTAATTTGCTTAGTTTTCATATTTAAATCTCCCCATCAGAAGAAGTGGTTTATTGCAGAACACTGGCACAGCTGCCCTGCAATGTTATTTTAAAATGGCATGGGAATAATTCATGGATACATTTTATCATAAGCTCTGCATGTGAAATAAAAATAAGACAACCGCTTCTTCAAACGTAAATTTACCACTGACTGATTCAATAACCTGAAATTATTGTGCAATCAGGCAGAAGAATAATCCTCTCGCTGATTTTAGACTTCCATTAATTAAAAGCTGAAAAATACCTAATTACATACTGCTAAAAGTATAGGTTAGTAGAAACTGGTGTGTGAATTACTGAGTTTACTGTCTTATTATATTTTTCCTCCCATAAAGTTTATTCTAAACCATCCTTTTATCTGCTTCTCTACTTTGTAATAGCTCCATAGATGGTGATTGTAGCAGGTCTTTATGCAAGATTACCCTTTCCGACTCTAGGAGACAGCTGGTTCTAGTTATTCTTGTCCTTCTGTATTATCATAACTGTTCTGAGCCTTATTTTGACACTTGAGTGCTATCTGTGTGGTATACTGATAAAGTGAAGATATTGAGATGTTAGCTTATTCGAAGATGAATAAAATGAATTTCAAAAATATTTTGATCAAAAGGGTATGTCAATCTCATTGATTAGCTATATAAATGTAGGCATCAGTAAATACTAGGTACATTGCTGTTTAGACTCTGCTTCATAGTTCGAACAATTCTTATCTTGTGCTTGTTCACACAAGCTTCTCTAGTTCTGACCACCTCTCTCTGATCTTGCAGTTACTTGGCTAATAAAGTCACTCCCTGCTGTGGTTTATCAGCTGATGGGAGCTCTCTTCTCACTATCTGATGTTATCTTTCTAATATAGTTTATAAAGCCAATAAAACACATCCATCCAGTCTAGTCTATTGTCCTACAGTGTTGAGCAAGAGGAAGGCAAATATCACATAAGGTAGAAGACAATTGTTCTCATTTTAGGGGAAAAAAAATTCCCAACCCCAATTGTCATAATTTAAGAAGTCAGGCAGTGGATTATCTACAGGATGTAAAGAAATATGTAACATCATGTGACGTTTGTGCTAGATGCAAGACTCCACGTGCTTCACCCATGGGTTTTTTACAGTCTTTACCGGTCCCCTCTCGCTCCTGGGGTTCTATTTCCATGGACTTTATCGTAGATCTACCTACCTCTAAGGGAAAAAATAAAATTCTCGTAGTAGTTGACTGGCTCACCAAGGCTGCACATTTCATTCCATGTACTGGTCTACCCTCTACCACAGATTCTGCTGACCTCATAGTTTGGAATGCGTTTTTTGTCTTCATGGAGTCCCTAACAAAGTTATCTCAGATCGTGGGGTGCAATTTACATCAAAATTTTGGCGAAGTTTTTTCTCAGTACTTGATATTGATGTTAATCTATCAACCGCCTTTCACCCACAATCTAATGGACATACTGAACGCACAAATCAGACCCTGGAACAGTACCTTCAATGCTAAATTTGGGGTACCATCCAAATATTCTTCCTAAATTCCCTGCTGTTCCACATATTCCAGCTGTCGCGGAAAGGATCTCTATACTACAGCAAAATTTAGAACTACTAAAAGAGACACTAGAGAAGGCTCAAGAAAATTACAGAAAGATGGCAGATAAACGTTGTAGGCCAGCATCAACTTTTAATGTGAGGGATAAGGTATCGGTTTCCACCAGAAATTTTAAACTTAAGGTTCCTTCACCAAAACTGGCACAGAAGTTAGTCGGGCCGTATAAGATCATCAGGTTAATTAGTCCAGTAGCTGTTCGGCGCAAACTCCCATGATCTATGAAGATTCATCCTGTTTTTCATGTGTCTCTACTAAAGCTTGAAATGTCCAACCCCTTTCCGGAACATGTTCCTCCTCCTCCCGATGCAGTGGAGATAGATGGGCAAGAACAAGTAAATCTTGGACTCTAGAATTTTCAGGAACCAGCTACAATACCTCATTAAATGGCAAGGTTATAGGTCTGAACAAAATTCGTGGGACCCTGTGAGTAACATTAATGCTCCCCGACTGATCAAACAATTTCATCAAAAACATTCGGAGAGACCAAGTCAGGTATTGTCCAGAGGCCACTGTTGAGGTTGGAGTAATGTCAGGAATCTCCTGCTATTGCCTGTTTAGTTCAGACTTTTGCCCTTAAGTTTGCCCTTAGTCAAGGTAGTAGATCGTGCCTCAGCTCGATGCCATCTTGTTTCCTGTTTCTTATATAAACTCCTCAAGCCTGTTGCTCATTGCTTGAGCATTGTGTTTGAGTTCCTGCTTGCAGCCCTCTCACCTTGGAACTTGCTTTCCAGCTTCGTTCCTTCTGCTTGCAGTTACCCTGCAAACTCCTGGATACCTGCCTGACCACTCGTCGGCTCTCCTCCTGACTTCTCACCTGGATCCTGTCGACATTGCTGCTACCTGCCATTCAAGTCTCCTGCACCTCCCTGTGTTTAGGCACTGTCCCTGCCATTGGATTCCAGCAGTATTCACTAGTATCGTGACAGACCTTTGAGAATTCTAGTCACAATAACTTGTTATATTATTGCAATCCAGAAATGTATCTAAGCCCTTTTGTACTAATTTAGTAAATTCAACATGACAGTTTCCTCTGGCAGAGAGTTTGACAGTCTCAATTCTCTTACAGTAAACAATCCCCTTCTATGATTATGTAGAAAATTTTTTTTGAGTGGGGGGCCCCCCTTATTAATAATATATAAAATTTAAAATATATAAAAAAATTTTATTTATTTTTATTTTATAAAACCCCTTAGTAAAAATAGATAATGGGAAGATTTTTTTAATAATGCCTTTTTTAAATGTTTATATATATTTTTTAAAAGGGTCAAAATGAAAGCATTTTTTTCCCTAAACAAAAATAATCTAATATTACGTTTAAATAGTTTGAAAGGCAGAGAAAAGACAGAACCCAAAAAAAATTTTTAAGTTTTTGCAAACAGTTGATAAAGAGAAAGGCAAAAAACCCCCATGAGTCAAGTTCCCTTAAATTTTTGGGGAAAAAAAATTCCATGAACCCCAATTTCGGGAAAATCAGAATAAATCCCTGGATCAACCCCCCTTCTCCAGTATCCTAGTCACTATAACTTGTTATATTTTTAACACTCAAAAAATGAATCCAGCCCCTTTTTTGAACTCTGTTGGGAAAAATTTAACCCAGACAAGTTCCTCTCCCGAGAGTTCCACAATGTCACTGCTTTTCAGTAAAGAATCCCTTTTTTTTAAATATAAAACGTTTTTCTTTTTTGGGGGTGGGACGATCCCCCCTTTTCCTGGGATCAGTCCGGGTATAAAATAGTTTTTGGGGAAGAGATCTTTATATTGACCTTTAATATTTTAAAAACAAATTTATTATCCCCCCCCTAAGCTTCTTTTTCAAAACTAAAAAACCCCTAAATTGGCTAATTTTTCTGGGTTTGCAGTCCCCCCAGCCCCTTTTAAATTTTTTTTGCTGCCTCCCTTTAAAACCCTTTTTCAAGTTCTACAATGTCTTTCCTGTGCATGGTCCCCCAAAACTGTACACAATTCCAAATGTGGGTCTCCCAAATGACATGTATTTTTTGGGAATACGTTCTTATCGTGTGCATTTATGCCAATTTTTATTCCCCCCCAAAAGTTTTCCTATGTCCTTGTAAAGCTGTCCTTCTCCATGTCATTTTTTCCCCCGGGGTTTTTTCCCTTTTAAAATGTAATCTTGGGTCCAAACCCCTGTATAACTTTTTCCCTTTATCTGTGTTTAAAAAACATTGCCCCTTTCTGCCCCCCCTCCAATTTTCCCTTTTCCCCTTTTTAACAAAACAATGTCCCCTATTGTGTTTTTTTACTTTTCTTTGCTTTGTATCACTGAAAGATTGATTTTTATGTCAATCCTTTTGTAAGATAATTAAGGAAAAAATTTAAAAAGAATAGGGCCCAAAAAAATGCCCTGGGGGTTACTCCAAATTTTTAAAAAAAAATTCTGGGAGGGGGATTAATCACCACCCAATACCCACTTGCCCAAAAAATTTTCCCCCGTCCAAAACATTCTCTTTTTTCTTATACCCTTTTTTGTGGAACAGTATCAATGCTTTAGAAAAATTTGATTAAAAACATCCAAAGCCCCCAGAATCAAGTTTGAAAAACCCCCTCATAAAACTGATAGTTGTTTGCAGAACCCATCTTTCATAAATCTTTTGGAAGGTTTTTTTACATTTTTAATTTTTAGTGAGATACCCAGGGGTAGCATTTTTTTAAAAACCCTTTAAACATTTTCAGTTTTTAAACTTTTTATTATTTATCGTTAAAAAAAAAATTTTTGTTAGTTTTAATTTTTTTGGCAATCTGCTTTAAATGTTTTTTATTTTTATTTTACCTAATTTTTTTTTTTTTCCCTTTCGATTTTTAGTGCCCCTTTTTTCCCACCTGTTTTAAATTGCTAACCTTTTTGTTTGTTTTTTTATTTCCCCCTTTACCCTTTCTTTTTTGATTTCCCCAATTTTTTTTTTTTTCCCGTTTTTTAATTATTTTTTTACCATAAAGGGATGTACCCCCTTCCTTTGGGGGGGTTTAAGAAGTTTTTTTAAAGGGCCCCCCCAAATTTTTTATTTGTTTGTTATTTTTTAAAAAAAGGGGCCCCGTCATATTGGGGTGGGCCCCTGTAAAACAGATTGAAAAATTTGAGTTCAAATTGGGAAAATTTAAAAAATACTTTATTGAAAAAATAAATTGGGAAAAATATTTTTTTGTGGGCCCCCTATTTTAAGGGGCCCCCCCCTGAACTTTTTTAACTGTTCCCGTTTTGTTTTGTCAAAAACTAATCTAGGGAAAGGGCCCTTTTTCTAGTTGTTTGAAATTTGGGTTTGGGAAAAGGTTTAAATAAACTTTGGGTTATTGACAAAAAACCGTTTCCTTTATGGAGACACAGGTTTTAGTTTTCCCAAATTTCTGTTGTTGGGGTTTGTGAAGTCACCCCTGATAACAACCTTTATTATTACCCCCTATATATTTTTTGAGGTTAAGGGTTTCCCTTGGTTCTTTTTCATTTGGGGCCAAAAGCTGATAGGGAAATTTTTTTAATTTTTAAAAATACCCTAAAAAATCTCCCCTAAAGATTCCCCATCTTTTTTCCCTGTCTCTATATCTTGCTCAGTTTTTTGGGTTAAAACCCAAATTTTTAAAAATCTTTTTTTTAAAAAAAATTTTTGCCCTGAAGTTAACCCCCAGTTGAGTTTTGTCCCGTCATGTCTCTTTTTCCCCATTATGTTATATTTTTTAAAGGGAATAAACAATTCTGATTCTGCCCTTTTTTGGTGAGACCCTGGGCATTTGGGTTTGCATGCAATGTTTAAGGTTTTTTTGGTTTTTAATCTTTTTAACCCTTTCCCCATTTAAAGATTTTAAACCCCCCCTCCCCTTACCCCGGGTTTTGTTAATAAATTCCCAGTCCTATCTTCACTATCTTGGGATGCTTAGGTGTAGTTTTTCAATTCCCCCCCCTCCTAGTTTTTTAAAATTCCTCCCAAATTTCCCGGGCCTTTTTTTTTTTCCCAAAACAGTGCGCCCTATCCTTTTAGGTGCACCCTTTTCCCCTATCAACAGTCGTCCCCAATGAAAAAGTGGGGCCCTTACCCCAACAATCCAAATCCCTTTTAAAGCTACCCCGTTTTTTGAGTGACTTATTCCCCCTTTAAATTTGGCTGCTTTTTTTGGTTTGGCCTGGGGGAAAAATTTTAGTATTTCTAAAAACCCCTCCCTTGGGGGTCTTTGCCTAAAACTTTAGATTAAGTCTCTGAAATTTTTTTTAAAGGGAACCCACCTCCACAAACCCTTTTTTTAATTGGGGGCCAATGGGACCATGAAATTTTGGATTCTCCCCACCCCCAAAGGGAAATTTTTAAAACCTTTTAAAAGATAAACCGAATCAACCCCCGGGAAAACAACATATGTTCGATACCCCGGTCTTTGTGAAGTTTGGGTTGTTTTTCCCCCTTAATTGTTAACATAGTCCTAGGGTTGCACCCCCATGTGAAATCCCCCCCGCTCTCCCCCTCCGGGCCCTTGTCAGTAAGCAGCAAACTTTGTTTCCCAGGTTCCCTAAGGGGATCTAAGTTTTTCCATTGGGGGATAAAAAGGACGGGGGGTGCCGGGGACCCCATTTTTAATCAGGGAAACTATGGGGGGGGGGAAGGGGGGGGGGGGGGGGGGGGGGGGGGGGGGGTTGGCGGGGGGGGGGGGGGGGGGAATTTTAAAAAAAAGGGAAATACAGATTAAAAAAAAATTTGTAAATACTGTACTTTCTAAACCCCCCAAAATTCTAAAGCCCAAACAATCTTATTCCCCACTTTAAACCAAAAAAACCCTTTTTAGAAACAAAAATTGCCTATACACTCAGGCCCGTTTTTAACTTATTTTAAAAACCTTTTTTCAGACGTTTTGTTTGCAGTGAAAAACACCCCTTCAGAAAAACATTTTTCAACCAACCCCCCTTTTGGGGAACCTGTCAAGCTCAAAAATGTCTTTTGGGCACTGGGCCCAAAACTGTACTTAATTTTCCCAGGGTGTGGTTTTTTTAATTTCCACTAAAACTTTTTTAATCCCAAATGAAAATTAAATTTCCCTTTTCCCTTACGTTTGTTTACTCCCCAGAAAAATTTCCCAAAAAACCCTTCTCCATTCAGTTTTTCCAGATTTTTTTCCCAAACTAAAAAGTAATCATAGAATGTTTTTTTTTTCTACGTATGTGGAAAATTTTTGCATTTACCCATTTTAAAACCTATTACCATTTCCCTTCCCCCCAGGCCCCCAACTTACCCAGCCCCCTTTTTGTAATAGAACTTTACCCTCTATTTTTTTGAAAAACTTTCCAGGCTTAGAAAAATCTGAAAAGGATTGATTTTTTAAACTTTTTCAACCCTTTGGTGGGGATCATTATTGAAAAAGGAAAAAGAGAAAAAGGGTCCAGAAAGGGCCCGTTGTACCCCTTATCCCCAATAAAAGTATGTCTTTAAATTCTCAACCTTTTTTTCTACCCGGCCAGTTACAAACCCATTGAAAAACTTTTTTCCCCCCCTTTAGGCATTTATTTATTTTCCAAAACCTTTTTTTATGGAACATTTATCAAATGTTTTCCCAAAAAAAATATGGAAATAAACATCCAATGCCTCCTCTAACCCGGCTAAAAATTTGACCCCTCTAAAAAGCGGATAAAGATTCTTTTGGGACGGGGGCCCCAAATTTCGCCCAAAAAGAACATTTGAAAGGGAAATTTAAATTTGTTAAATTTTTGTCGCGGTTGGTGTTCTGCGGGAAAAACACCCCAATCCCCTCAAACCCATTTTTAACTCCTGGCCCCTTCCCCCAATCCCCTGTCCCTTGTCCCCACACACCCCCCCGTTTGAAAAAAAGGGCCAGTGTGCAATCCCCAATGCTTTGGGATCTGTTTCAATATTTTTCCCCCCCTACTCCATAGTGCCCCAATTTTTGGGGTACTTATTACGAAAACCCACCGACTATACCCCCTTCCCCGCCCCGTTTTCATTTTTAAAAACTGCCTGCCTGCCCAAACTGCTTCTTTCCAACCCACGTCTTGTTTCCCCTTTGCCCACGACTACAAGGCCAGTTTTTCAAGGGCCCCTTATGTAAAACTTGTGGCTGATGCAGAGGACCATTAATTTTTTAGGACGGGAATCTTTTAAAAAAACCTTAAACAATTTATTTAAATTAAAAAAGATTAAACTTATATCCCTTATTTTCCCCGGGTTCACTTTTTTTGCCAAATTTTGAAATTTCCCAACTTTTGAATTTTGAAAAAATTTTGAAACCTTTTCCCAAATTATAAAAGTTTTATAAAAAAATGGCCTGTTTATACATTTTTTTAAAAGGGAAAATGTTAGCGGGGGCCTTTCTTTTCTTGGGGAAAGAGTACCCAATTGCCCAGGGGCCCCAAACACGGGGGTCCCCCCTAAAAGGGCCCCCTTTCCCTCCCCAGGGGTTGTTACTCAGGGCCGTTTTTAAAAGGCTGAAATTCCCCTTTCCAACCCCATAGGGTTTGGCCGGAGAAACCCCGGGGAAAGCAAAGTTGGCGTAGGTAAAAAAAAATGAGTCCGCCGCCACGTTTGGGAAACCATTTTTTTCAAAGAAAGGTCCAGGGGGGGGCCGGGGGATAGTGGTAACGTTTTTTCATTTTTATTTTCAAGGTCAGAGGGGTCGAGTATTACCTACAGGGGGCTATAACCTACAGGAGCCTATCACCTACAGGAGGCTTATAACTAGAAATGGGCGAATTTCCCGAAATTTGGTTCGTTCACTTTGCCAAATTTCCCGACAAAAAAAAATTCGTTCCGAATTACTTTTGGGAAGAATCACGTTAAAAAACGGGTATTTCCCCGGTGCACGGAGTTTTTCAGGTGCGAGAACTGTGCCAGCTTAAAATGCAGAGGGAGCTTGTTTTTTTCTTCAACAATGTTGTTTTTTTAGTATACACTCCATGACGCCGCCGCTCTTAGAATCGCTTCACTAAAAAATTTCCCTGGGCACTTAAGGGGGCAAAACGACATAAAAATTAAGCGGGAATTTGCCTGATAAAGTCATGCCAGCACACTGAAAAAAACAAGCTGAGGCTCATGGAAACACATGACAAGTGGGAGGGATGGGGGCACCACACACAGAGTCAGAAGGGGCAAAATGAATTTTCGGGAAAGGTGGAAAAAACGGATAGCCAAATGGCACAATGACACAGTGTGGGGTTTACGGCAGCAGCCATAGAGCAGCAAGTAGACAGTGCAAATGACATTCTAGAGGGGGCAAAAAAAGGAGTAGCCACAAGTGGCACAAGACACGTTTTGGAGGTCATGCAGCACCCAAACAGCCAGCATATTTTCAGACAGTGGCACAATGACAGAGCTGTAGTCAGGGGCAGCACAGCATAGTCAGACAGTGGCACAATGACTTTTCTGGGGGTGGCAAAAACGGGATAGGCCAGAGATTGGACAATGACACAGGTGAGGTCAGGGGCAGCCCACAGCACAGCATGGGGCAACAGGGGCACAATGACAGAGGGGGAAAGTCACGGCACAGCCACACAGCACATAGGTCAGACAGTGGCACAATGACACGGTATTCACGGCAGCAGCCACACCCCCCAAAAAAAAGCACATAGGTAACAGGGGGCCAATCACTTTCGGGAGGGGGAAAAACGGGGGTAGGCCCACAGAGTGGGACAATGACAAAGTGTGTGGTCAGGCAGCACCACAGCACAGCATGAGGTCAACAGTGGCCAATACACAGGGGTCGGTCACCCCGCACCCACAGCACAGCATGAGGCAGACATGGCAAAATGCTTTTGGGGAGGTGGAAAAAGATATAGCCACAGAGTGGCACAATGACAGAGATGGAGGACTGCGGCAGCAAAAGAGTCAACAGTGGCACAATAAGAGATGTATCACAGAGCACCCAAAACCACAGCATAGGCAGACAGTGGCACAATGACAGTTTTAGGTCACGCAGAGCCACAGCAGCAGCATGAGGTCAGACAGGGCCAATAACATTCTGGGGGGCAAAAACGGGAGTAGCCACGAGGGACATGACACGTGTGTAGCCCGACAGCACCACAGCACAGCTGAGGTCAGACATGGCACAATGAAGAGTTGGGGCCGGGCAGCAGCCACAGCGCACTGAGGTCAGACTGGGGCACAATGCCATTCTGGAGGGGGCAATACGGTGTAGGCCACAATGGCAAAATGACAAAGTGGGGGTACGGCAGCAGCAGCAGAGGTCGACAGTGGCACAATGCTTTCGGGAGGGGGAAAAAACGGAGTAGGCCACAGATGGACAGTGTCAGAGAGTGGGGGTAGGGCGCGGGGAGCAACAGCATGAGGTCAGAGGGGCACAATGACACAGTGGGGATTCATGGCACCAGCAAAAACAGCAGCATGATTCAACATTGGCACAATGACAAGTTGGAGGGGGGTGGCAATACCATCCCGGGTAAAGATGGTTGGGGGGCAGATGGAAAACTGTCAGAAAAGTGTGCATCAGGCGGGGGTGGCATCAGAATAGTGGTGGGGCAATATTTTGAACCCAGACTCATTTCTCACAGTTTGGGTGAGGCGTCATGGCTGAGTAGCTAGCCTAAGCATTGGTTTGGAAATCCGGGCCGATCCCACCATTAATCTTGAAAAAGGGTCAGTTTTTTGACAAAACCGGGACAAGCGGTTTCCCGGGGGGGGTAACGTGGCCCCCGCCGCACTGAACACCCGCTCTGTGCCACACTACGGCCGGGGCAGGACAGTTCTCCCCAAACTCGGCAAGTTGCGGCCACACATCCAGTTTGGCTGCCCATATCCAGCGGATTTTCTAACGGGGGTGGCAGAGTGTTGTCCAAGTTGGCCACCACCTTTTGGTTTCGGGGTCTGCTCCAGGCCTGCTGCTGGCGACTGTTTTCCTCCAGCGGGTAAAGGGAAGCGCTCATCAGGGACCCAGACTTGGGGTTTGCGCTGGGACTGGTACGCTCCGACCCCCCCCCCCCACCTCCCTCAGCAGCCACAAAAAGTAGTACGGACCTGAAGAACCCCCCTGTCAGACCTGTAAAGGGAGGGACATCCCGCACATGGGCAGGGGCCAAACTGACTACGGGGATTTCCCTATATATTTGATTTGTCCCCCCTCTCAATAGCTGGAAAAAAAGGCTCCCATTTTGGACTGGTACAAGGTCCAAAGGGTGGAGAGCCAAAGTCATCCCCCCCGATGCGACTTTTCGGCTGTCACTAACAGGCAAATCGCAGCGGGGGGGCCATCGCACAATGACCCGAGGGCCCCCGCCTCCATCCCACTGTATACTCCCCCACGGCTTGCGGGTCATCTGCCATTTTCCTCACTCCATCTCCCCCTCCCCCAGCTGCTCCTCTCCCCCTCTCTTGTCACCTGAAAAAAACCCATTCATTTCACCAGACAATGCTTCTCTCCAAGGGTCCTTCCCCCCCTCCCCCCTCCATTCATCCCACCGACCACGGGCCCGAGATGTAGTCACCATGTCCCAGTCCCCTCCCAGACAGTTTTTTTCACATCTGTTCCAGACATGAAACAGGGAATGACGTTTTCATCCCCTTTTCCTGGGGACGGGGAAACACGCATACAGAGTGGTTGGGGGGGGCCGTTTTCCGCTGCAACCGAGGAGGGTGTTTCCCGGGTTTGTAGGAAAGGGGTGAAGGCATGCCCCAGTTTCCTGGCCATTTTCAGAAACTTCTGAAGATCGGTGAAACTTCAGAACATTTTCACAACCAGATTTAAAACATGCCCAGCAGGGGCACTGGACCATCCCTCCTCGTGCACCGACACCATGTTACTCCCATTGTCCTCACCATGGTTCCAATTTTTATTGGCCGGAAAAGTCACACATCGATTTCTTGCTGCATGACGCGGAGCGTTCCTCCCCTGTGGACTTCGTTGCCAGCAAACCCGTGCGTGACACCGCGGGCCCACACATGTGGTAATGACATTTCTTTTTACTGAGTGGGGGGGGTGGAGGCGAGGAGGAGGCGGACATTGGGCAGGAGCCGCAGTTTGACAACTTTGGAGGAAAAGCGGCGTCCTGTCCAAGTTTTGGGTGGGCCCGGGGAGGAAACACATCACCCGTGGGCCCTAAAGGACATTACTGGCCCGACCATAGTTAAGCTCCAACTCCCGCTGCCGTGCCCTTGGGAAAAAACCGATAAGCTCAAAGGGCTGGCCCACCTTCGTTCACATATTTTTTGAAAGCTGGACGCCTTTTTTGGGAAACTAAATTAGACTGGAACCTCCTCTCGGCTCGGCACAAGCCATTAGTTCTCTAACGGGGAGATCCCACCATTGGAAAGGGAGGGACTGCAGAACCAAAACTTTGGACAGGACATGGTTAGGCGCTGCACCTAGGGATGGGTGGGCGCATACTTTTCTCTTTGCAATCGCCTCGCGAATGACTGCTGCGCCATGATACGGGAGCAGGGGCATCTGGACCGGGGGAAAATGTAAAAAAGAAACGCTCCCTTTGCAAGGGGTGGCCCGACTGGCTGCAATGGCATGGTCCACTGGGCGCTGCTGCGGCTTTTCTGCGGCGGCGGGTGGACCCCCACATCTGAGCCACGTTTTTTCCCAGGCCCCCATGGTGACGCTGCATGTGTTAGCAGGGCCATGGGCCAACTTTTCCCCCCACGCTTCACTTTCTGCCCCCCGATTCTACAATACCCCTATTTCCCCCTCCGGGGTCTTTGCAAAGAAATGCCACACCCCCAAGTATCGGGTTTACCACCAACCTCCACACTGAGTGACTACTGCCGCCGCTGCCCGCTGGCCCCCCGTTCCGCCACTTTCTTGGGCCGCGAAGCGGGTTTTTTACCCCGGGGCCCCTTTTGGGTCCCACCTCACCGCGCTATCCTGTACGCCGGCCCCACAACCCACTTGCTGGCTGCGCCGCTGCCTGATGCCAACTGCGCCCTTCTCCTGACGATGGTTAAAACCCTTGCCGCACCTGGCTCCCAAATGCGGTCGGCTACATCTCATCTATTTTTTTTTTCACGTCACGCTGCCCCCCACACCGTCTTGGGATGCAGAGGCGACACCTCACAACAGACCCCCATGCCACTCTCAACATCTATACTTTGCCGCCTACTGCAAGAAGCAGGGATATTTGGGCCCCCTTTTTTCGCTGCCAAGTAGCTGCTGACTGCCCTCCTCAAATTTTTACCTCGCTATATGTGGTCTGAGCCCTGACCACATAGTAGATTTCTGGCTGAGGAACCGATGGGGCAGAGCGGGTTAGGGCAGGTGATGCCGCTGACCCGCTCCCCCGGGCCCTGCCAACTAAGGGTTGTGTCTGACGTTCCCTCCAAATCTTGGGTGGGTTGTCAATTCACGGGAGGAAGGAGCCTAAAAACCAATCAAGAACCATTGGGTTGCTAGTCAAACACGGCCGCGAGAACAGCGGGAGTTGTGGCCCCACCGAGTGACCCCCGCGCGACACCCCTTGCCGGCGCGACCTGGGCCTGGGAAGTTTGTGCCTCGCCACCCAGGTGCGAGCCTCCACCCCTCTGCTACATACGTTTGTTCAAAATTACAGACATGTTTTTATGAAAAAAAAACGTATATGATAAAAAAACACCCCGTATTTGCTCCAAGAACCCAGTAACAGTTGAACCCATGGAAAAAAATTCCTCCACAAAGCGGCAGGAAAAATTGACTTGTATGTATCGTTTAAAAACTGTGTATTTTACTGAATATAAAAGCACAAACAGGCTTAATTAACCTTAATTTCTACGCTACACAACAAGAGAAAAAATTGTAATTAACCTTCGCTTGTGAATTATGCTACAGGAAAATTGTAATTTTTGGCGTGAAAAAGACGGTTTATTTTTGTCACCACAGCGGGAAAAACAACGCTTAATTAATCCCTGGAGTAAATTGCGCCAAACAATTGAGCAACCACAAACTACGAGTTTTGTAGCGTGTTACAATGGCGTGTTTTCTACGCTACACAACAAGAGAAAAAATTGTAATTAACCTTCGCTTGTGAATTAGGCTACAGGAAAATTGAATTTTTTTGGAGGTGAAAAAGACGGTTTCTTGGAGTCACCACAGCAGAAAAACAACACTTAATTAACCCCTGGGAGAAAATTGCGCAAAAGAATTGAGCAGCCAAAAAAAAGGGGTTTAATTGTTTTTGTAAAAACGCTGTTTCTTTAAATGAAATACAACAGGAACTGGCTAATCCCCCTTGGATTTTCCCAATGTGCTGTGAGCAGATAGCATTAAAATGTATATGCACTGCAGTGGAGGCACACTGGACCTCAGATCCAATACCCCCAAAAATCAGAAATAGAACATTAAGAGAAGCAGTCTCTGAGACAAGCTGAGACACCCCCCAAAAATCACTGAATAAAAATCAGTTCTTCAGTAAGAGCTATCGCTATCACAATCACCCCGCAGCAGCACCTTCCCTGATCAGTACAGTGAAGGAGTGTGAGCTCCCAGCGTCGCGCCCGACTTATATATGCGGTGACGTCACAGAATCCCCGCCGATCTCTGATTGGCTTCATCACTGTACATGTCATGCAGGCTATGCCCTTCTCCTCCCAGAGTGCTTTTTTTCCCCATGTAACGCCAATTGCTCGCAGCCATTTTATAAATCAAAAGCACACTTCGTACACTCGAAGTACCCCAAACTTCGAATTCATTCAGAACCGAAGTTTTCCAGAAAATCTAAACGAATTCCACTTCGTTAGAATCAATTCGCCCATCTCTACTTATAACCTACAGGGGGGCTTTATACAGGGGCATATCACCTACATGGGGCTTTAACCTACAGGGGACTATCACCTACAGTATGCCTATAACTTACAGGATCTAATACAAATGACAGTGGCACACTAAAGACTAAGTAAAACCTCAAGGTTTATAGAAATATTGGAAATGCATTACTGCTAAGGAAAATATGAAAAACCTGGGACTCTTAGTTTTACAGTATTTGATCAAAGATTGTATTAAGCTCAACTCCCCAAAAAGTCAAGGGGATCCCAGAGCAGGTGAGTCCCTACACTAAACATGTTATCTCACTAGGCGTCAATCCAGACTGCAACTCAGGGAATGGTAGAACAGCAATTGGATTATCCTCACTGGTTTAAAAGAGGCAGCTGAGTGCAGCAAGCCAATGAGATTGGCCAATCTCAAATGAACTACAAAAACATAAAAAAAGCTGTGCACATCTAAAATATACTCTGAAAAAACGCAAGCATAGGGCACACTGAAAGGCCCAATAGCAAACATCTAATACAAATACAGTGGCACACTAAAGACAAGTAAAACCTCAAAGGTATATAAAATATTTGGAAATGCATTACTGCTAAGGAAAATATGAAAAACCTGGGACTCTTAGTTTACAGTATTTGATCAAAGATTGTATTAAGCTCACCTCCCAAAACGTCAATCTACAGGAGGCCTATAACTAGAGATGGGCGAATTGATTCTAACGAAGTGGAATTCGTTAAATTTCAGGAAAACGTCAGTTCCGCACACAGTCGAAGTGTGGGGGACTTTGGGTGAACAAAGTGTGCTTTTGATTGATAAAATGGCTGCAAGCACATGGCGTTATATGGGGCAAAGAACTCTGGGGAAGAAAGGGCATAGCCTACATGACATGTGGGAGAATGAAGCCAATCAGAGACCGGCGGGGTTCTGAACGTCACCGCACTATATAAGTCCAGGCTGACACTGGGAGCTCATACCGCTCTCACTGTACTGATTAGGGGAAAGGGCTGCCACGGCTTTCTAATGATAGCTCTTAAATAAAGAACTCATTTTTATAAAAGCGATTTTTGGGGGGTGTCACAGCTTGTCTCAGAGACTGCTTCTCTTAACGTTCTATGCTGATTTTTTTGGGGTATTGGAACGAAGTCCAGGTGCTCCAATGCAGCTGCATATACATTTTAATGCTGTCTGCCACAGCACATTGAATATCCAAGGGTTATCTAAGCCTGTTCTAAGCGTTATCTAAGCGTTTTTACAATACAAATACCACTTCATTTTTGGTTGCTCAATTCTTTGCGCAATTTACATCCAGGGGTTAATTAAGCGTTGTTCTGCTGTTGTGGTGACTAAAAGAAACCGCTTTTTCATCGCCAAAAAAAGACATTTTGCCTGTAGCATAATTCATAACCGAAGGTTAATTACAAGTTTTTTCCTCTTGGTGGTACCGTAAAATACCGCCTTGTAACACCTACAAAGCTGGTATTTTTTTGGGTTTCTCAATTCTTTTGCGCAATTTACATCCCGGGGTTAATTAAGCGAGGTTCGCTGTTGTAGTGACTAAAAGAAAACCCTCTTTTTCAAAGCCAAAAAAGCATTTTGCCTGTACATAATTCATAACCAGAAGGGTAATTTTCAAGTTTTTCTCTGCTGTGTACAGTAAAATACACGCCATAGTAACACGCTACAAAGCGGTAGTTTTTGGTTGCTCAATTTTCTTTTGGCGAAATTTATATCCAGGGGTTAATTAAGCGTTGTTCTGCTGTTTGGTGACTAAAAGAAACCGTCTTTTCATCGCCAAAAAAGACATTTTGCCTGACATAATTCACAACCGAAGGTTAATTACAAGTTTTTCTGTTGTTCTGTACAAAAATAAACACCATTGTAACACACTACAAAGCTGTGATTTTTGGTTTGCTCAATTCTTTTGCGCAATTTACATCCCCGGGTTAATTTAAACGTTGTTCTGCTGGTTGTGGTCACTAAAAAAAAACCGTCTTTTTCATCGCCAAAAAAAACATTTTGCCTGTAGCATAATTCACAACCGAAGATTAATTAAAAAGTTTTTCTGTTTTTTCTGTACCGTAAAATACACGCCATTGTAACACCTACAAAGCTGGTAGTTTTGGTTGCTCAATTCTTTTGCGCAATTTACATCCAGGGGTTAATTAAGCATTGTTCTGCTGTTGCGGTGACTAGTGTTGAGCGTTTATTATCGACAAAGTTGAAATCGGCACAGTTTTTTTTTGTGATCCGATTTTTAGATCATGCATAATTTAGGTTAAAATCTGTGCATCATCTATTAAGATCGCGCCTTTTTCGGCGCTTCCTGTAATTTTGGGGGCCAAAAATCAAATTTCAGAATAGAGCAGGGGGAGATGTGTGTGCGACGTCATGACTGGGACGTGTATGGTTCGATTGGCTGGAAAAACACTGACCTCTTTTTACATAGAACAGCGTTTCCTGTTCAGCCTCAGTGTCTCTCAGCGTCTCAAGCAGAAGGACTGCGCTCTGCTGTGTCCAAACAGCTCAGCGAAATTATTATATTTCTTCACAGAGAAAACCTCAAAATTAGCAGTGATCCTTACAACTTAGTTAGATTAGAGATTGAAGATTTTATATAGTGAGGAAAAGAATTTTAAAGAGCATCTACCGCTGTACAGTCACGGAGGGGGAGTGGGAGGGGGCCCCCGCGGCGAACACGAACAAGCTCTATAAAGGAAACTGGGCA